>BKCP01007404.1:637779-705010 GCA_008636005.1 Striga asiatica
TGGGCTGCAGTTATATACGTGAAAATTGTCACTAAAAACCATGCCAATATGCTATATATAATAGTAAAGGATGTAAGTAAAATTATTAAAAAGAGTGAAAATAAAATTATTAAAAAGAGTGAAATTTTATGGGTTGAAATTACTGCCACGTGATCAATGTAAACTTTTATGGACCAATTATACATGCAAATTGGGCTTCATGTACTGATAATGAATGAAATTTTGAGCATTCAAAGGGGTCTTTTTTGGAGCACCTGCTTCACTGCTTGTTATTAAACTATAATTGATACTGCGTTTGTTGTTATGTAGATGCTTGGTTATGGTTGGGCTGGTATATTTAGGAACATCTTGGTTGATTCCCCTTACATGTGGTGGCCTGAAAACATGGTTGCTGTCTCTCTCTTCAGGTTTCTTTCGCCCTATCCAATACTCTTGTACATTTTCTGTTGTCAATTAGCTACAATCTTGAAGTAAGATGTGTGATCAAGTTCTGAAACACATACAAAATAAAAAATAAAAATAAAAATAAAAAAATCTCGGCGCATTTAATAAACTTTTGTTTGAAAACAAGCTTGGCGAGCTCGATTAGGTATTCATCTCCACTTGTTTAAGTAATGAGCAAGCCGAGCTCGAGATTTTCACCAGTCGCAAACGTCTTAACTCTACCAAGAACCTACAGCGTTATACAATAATTTAGAGCATTTTTCACTAAATACGATCTTTAAATNAGAAAAAAAAAAAAAAAAGCAAACATCATACAGATTTTGCAAAAACGTGGGAAATTTTACGGAAAAGCGATACGTAAAGAAACAATTTGAACCTGTTTCCATTGTTCATATAGTTGAATTGGTGGGCTTTGACACATCACCCAAAGTTTGTACGGCGGTTTGATAAGTTTGTATAGCTACGTGAAAAAAGCACTTGAACTTCAAATGCGGTTTCAATTTTATCTTCATATCTTATATCATAACATCCTCACGTTTCAGTTTTTCAATTGCGTTTTTTCGCAGAGCCTTGCACGAGAAGGAAGCCCGAAGCAAAAGAGGCCTAACCCGCCTGCAATTCTTCCTAGTCGCATTCATATCAAGCTTTGCGTACTACATTGTCCCTGGCTACTTAGCCCCTTCATTATCCTCTATCTCCATTCTATGCCTCATATACAAAGACAAGATATTCCCCCAACAAATTGGGTCAGGCATGCATGGCATGGGAATTGGCTCTTTTGGCCTCGACTGGGCCACAGCCAACTTCATAGGCGACCCAATTTCCACACCAGGCTTTGCAATCATAAACAAACTCGTCGGCTTCTTCTTTGTCATGTACATAATGACCCCATTGGTGTACTTCAACAACTTGTACCATGCCAAGAGGTTCCCGATATTCTCAAGCAAAACGTTCGATGTGAGTGGCCACTCGTACAACATCTCCCGTGTACTAAATGATGCCACTTTTGATCTCAACTTGGCTGGATATCACAGTTACAGCAAGTTGTACCTTAGTGTTTTCTTTGCCTTCACATACGGCCTTGGATTCGCTTCGCTGTCCGCCACCATTACTTATGTTGTGCTCAATCATGGGAGGTAATTAAATTAAGTGGTTTCGACATTTGTGTTTATTTAGTAACTACATGTACTGATGAAGGTTTAATGTGTATATGTAGCAATATATGGGCTATGTGGAGAAAGACAAAGGACGTTAAGGGTAGTAAACTGGATGTGCATGGGAGATTAATGAAGACCAACTATGAAGCTGTGCCAAACTGGTGGTTTTACTCGATTCTTGGGGTCGTTTTTTGTCTCTCTTTGTGGGCCTGCGAAGGTTTTGGCAAGCAGCTCCAACTCCCTTGGTGGGGGCTTATCCTGGCTTGCGCCATGGCTCTGTTCTTCACCCTACCAATCGGTATCATTCAAGCCACCACGAATAAGGTACTGTATTATACAGAAAATTAGTAGATTCTTCATTTCATTTTTCTTAGTGCTGTATTGTTTGTAACAATTGTTTTGCAGCAAATCGGGCTAAACATCATAACCGAGATGGTGATTGGTTACATTTATCCAGGGAGACCCCTTGCGAACGTTACTTTCAAGACCTACGGTTACATAAGCATGTCCCAAGCGCTCGGGTTCGTAAGTGATCTCAAATTGGGCCAATACATGAAGATCCCCCCCAAGTCCATGTTCATCGTTCAGGTTCGCAAACCGAATCCAATCTCTNAAAAAAAAAAAAACACGATTAATAAATTAATTTTGAAAACTACGATATGATCCAGTTAGTAGGGACCATAGTTGCATCGACCGTGTGCTTCAGCACGGCCTGGTGGCTACTCTCGTCCGTCGACAACATCTGCAACACGGCCCTTTTGAAAGACGGGAGCCCGTGGACCTGCCCTGGGGACGAGGTCTTCTACAACGCGTCCATCATATGGGGCGTTATCGGGCCCCTGCGGATGTTTGCGGGCCAGGGAGTGTACGGCGCCATGAACTGGTGGTTCCTGGTGGGCCTTGTGGCCCCTGTCCCAGTCTACCTGCTCGGGCGCAAGTACCCGCACAAGAAGTGGATAAGTCTCGTCAACGTGCCCCTCGTAATGAGCGCCACTGCCAGCATGCCGCCGGCGAGGGCCGTCAACTTCATCATGTGGGGGGCCGCGGGCATCTTCTTCAACATCTACTTGTATAGGGCCCACAAGAGGTGGTGGGCCCGCCACGCGTACGTCCTGTCGGCGGCCCTCAACAGCGGGATTGCCTTCATGGCGGTGCTTCTGTTCTTCACCCTGCAGTCGAAGAATATTGTGGGTCCCGAATGGTGGGGGCTGCAAGCGGACGACCACTGCCCGCTGGCCACTTGCCCGACCGAGGCAGGGGTGGTGGCCAAGGGATGCCCGGTCATCCAGTGACGGGGGATTTTTTTTTTCTTGAAATATTAATAATTATATCTACTACTACTGCACATATACTCGTTTTTTCTTTTTGTGTGAATTGGAAAATAGCATTTTGCGAGTACTTCGTACGTACTTACTACTGTGTGCGCAACATTGTGTGTTGTTGGTACCCAGCAGCCTATGTTTGGTGAAAACTATTACCCGTATTGAACAGTAAACTTGCATTTTCAATGTTCTGATAGTTGTTTGGGTGAAGTGTTCTATAACTGTATCGTCTCATTGAATTTTAAGCCTTTCTAGTTTCTAATAGCTACTAGTATGAGAAAATTTGCGATGTGCGTCTGATGAAGGCATGCAAAGCTTGTTCTCTTCACCGTGAAGGAAATTTCAAAGCTAAGATATCAGTTATGAACACCATATGAACAATGTTATAATGAAGATGTAAAGCGCAAAGCTATTGAAAAGATAAAAGATACTGAGGTGAAGGAAGTTTCATCAGGTGCAACACCTTCAAAAACAGCAGATGAGGGTTCAAACCAGAAGAGCAGTACTCACAAGTCACAAGTCGACCAGTTTCTGAGCAGGATTTGGATGTTTTTCTTCTGGGAGATCTGGATGATGGAGATGATGGTCCGGATTATGGAGACAATGGCTTTGATGATGATTTTGATAAAATAGAACTTGGAAGATGACAAATAATGGCAGCCAGAAGTTATGTTTCACAAAGAGCAATCTTAAGAAAATTCGCCACAAAAGCTCCCAATTTATTTATAGTAAATTCCGGCTTCTCTTGTTTCTGCCATTGAATTTGTCCAAGTTGTATCTCTGTTTCTGATATTCTGCTTATTCAATTTATTGTGGATGCATAAATCAATGNAAAATAATAGCTTAATAAAATGATTTACTATTAAAATATTCAATCTAAATTGCAAAGACCAAATCAACCCTAATAGTTTTATAAAATTACCTACAAATGGACCTCTTCTTTATATTTTTTTGGTACAAAAAAGGAGGCAAAGCCTATATCACAGCTATGGCAGAATGCTTCGAGGATAAGACACTCCGGCAATATCGTGTTGTAACCATAATCCCGCCCCCCGGAGGAGGACGCTCCAGTCTATGCAATCCACCCGGGCCCTTAGCTGCCAAAGACGCCAAATAGTCAGCCACAAAATTGGCTTCACGATAGCCATGATTAATCTTCACAACCCATAGGCGGCTCAAAAGATCTTTAATACCTTTCAAAATACTCCCATGCGGCCCGTTAATGTCATCCTGCTGTACCATCGCAATAATACTCTGGTTATCAACCTCCACCGTGATTTTGCGGGCTCCGATGTCCCAAGTCAATTGCAACCCCTGAAACAAGCTCCATAGCTCTGCCCTAAACCCAATATTCATCACAAAACCACTAACCCATTTCCCCTGGTGGTCACGAATGACGCCACCGGCACTAGCCATCCCCGTCGATGGTGCAAAGCTACTTACCTTGAGCTCATCCACCGCCGGAAAAGACCAAGAGATCCAACGGTTTTCACGTATCCCACAGGCACCTAATTTGCCGCTACCGGCCAAAGCACTTCGAACCTTACCCGCATAAGAGGAAATCTCACTAATCCGCTGGGCCAGGGTGGTGTCGGAGCCCTCATATACCTTGAGATTTCGCCATCTCCACAAACGCCACATCGTAAGGCCAAACACGGCTTCCCAGTCGTCCACGTCCGAAATCATTTGGCCCAATAAATTCGTCGAAAGCCAACGTCTAAGGTTCAAGGAGAAAAAAGCGGTCCAATGGCTACGCGGGACCAATTTTTTCCAAGTTTCGGTCGCCACCACACAGTCCCATAACACATGGAGTGTGGTTTCACTCTCCACAGAGCATACCGGGCAGCCCGCGTGTGGAGCAAGATGTCGCCGGTGTCGGACTTTGTTCATTAGCAGACTTTCGCAGGCGGCAAGCCATAGAAAATGACGAACTCGCTGAGGACGACCTCTTCTTTATATTAATTAACTATATACATAAAAAAAAATTATATTCACTTAAGATTCGGTCTTTCAAGTTATTTGTTTACTCAAAAGCACTTGTTCTTTAGTACGAACGAGGAAATTCAGTGTGAGTAATTAAGTATCGGTGCTAAATAGGCACGAACTTACCAAACTAATGAAGAAACAACACAACACTTAATGTCATCAAATGATTAAACATGATTGGTCTAAATTCGACCACAATGTAGTTAATTCAACTAATATCCATCCATTTTGTATGTGAACCATCAAAATGACATGCTAGTTGTCCATTTCATACGTGAAAAATCAAAATGACATGGTAGGCTTGGCAGAATAAGAAAACTATGTTTAGTAAAACAGTACTTGTTTTTCTTCACCATAGTACCAGTGTGGTGAAGTTCACTAGGACTAGCCCTCTTGTGTTTAGTACCATCTTTGGTCAACGAACATGGATTTCTTGTATTTTGGTTCACGTTTATGAGGCCGATACCTAGTGATGTGCCAAAAATATTGACTCACAAGATTGTCGGTTTAACCACCTCGCCTCAATTGCTTCGTCTTGCGAACTGGATCAACCTGAAAAAGTGCTGAGGACAGGGTCCCGGCGTAGACACTCCGACGCTCAAGTCAAAAAACTTATATCTCAAATGTAGTGTAAATGAGAATCTTATTGAGGGCTTAGGTTATGAATTGAACCTAGATCCCTTATTTATAAGGATTTAATGACTTACTCCCCAAGACAATTGATTTTCTTAATAACCAAGGAGTTTGACCCTCTAGAATCACTATGTAAATATACACAAGCTTACTTAGATATCTCTCATGAATGTATCCTAAATCTTCATAGGTATTAAAGTAATACTGTATATCTTTATATTGTACTAATCAAGCTAAAGCTCCCTTGAACCAATCGTACTCGAACTAACCGCCCAAACTACTCCACCGAGCTATTCTAAGTGCTACATTATCTAGTCCCTCCACTCTAGACGAGCTTGTTAGGGTAAGAGTCGTCTGAGAGTGAAACATTATACCTTGGCCAAGTCTATGGCATCGATGCCCTGAGCTCGTCTAGGCCACATTGTCTACTACGTCTGAGTTCTACTACGTCTTGCGTGCAACTATGGCGCTCAAGCCAACTTTTCACTTCTCTTACCCTTGTGGTCTCTGAGCTAACCTGCTCAATTTTTTGCCACCTTAACACGTTTGGCAGTCGAGCTACCTGCTCGAGCTATAACCTTGTCATAACCATGACCTCGTTATTTTATGACCTTCAGAAAATGAGATCTCTTTGTCTGTCCGAGCTTCTGATGGAGTCCAACCTTCAAACTTTCTATTCAAGGGAACCTGCTAGTTGAGCTTCATACACAAGGTCCCTGACGAGGTTGAGCATTGAGGCCGAGCTAAGCTCCCTTGGACCACCCGTACCCGAGCTAACAACTAAGGTCGGTCTACCGAGCTACTTTAGGTGCAATAATGATAGTTGACCTACTCCCTTTATGGATGCCTTTCGCTTTTCTCGTTTAACAGTGAATGAATGCATCTTCAAACATTAGTGAGCTCGAAAATATTTACTCGCTCTGGTCGTCGAAATACTAAGCCACCTAATTTCTTAGGCACTCGAGCTACTCGTTCGGAATCCATGTCTTATATAAAAACTTCAACCTCGTTCAAGGGGAACACAAAAAGGAAAAAATATGAGTTGTCAACCTCAAGAAAAAAAATATTCGAAGGTAAGTACTATAATTGTTAAAACGAAGGTCATATTGCAAAAATTTTTGGTCGCCGAAGAAGCTTGTAGAAGGTAATGTAGCCAATTAAATGAGGAACAACCTTAAAATAGTATCACACTAATTGGAGATGAAGCAGATGAATTGTACCTTCCCCGTCGCTTTTGTTTACTTCTTAGCAAACTCAAGTTAATTTCCATTATACCACCTTGAGTTTGAGGGAGTGTTAGTTATGCAAAATGTATTCTTGTATTGTACACTAGGTTTAGTCCCAACCTTAGGTTAACGTCCATCTATACATGTCTTTGTGATAATTCATCAGATATTTTTCCCACATTCTTACAACGATGATGTTCGTTGGGCATATCGATTCCCATGATGAGTTGTGAGATGACTTTGGAAGCTCAAGGGACAAAACATGACACATGTATAGGAGTTGGAGAATTCAACCAAGGATATGAAAGGTCAAGGGGTGATAGTTGAGGAATCGAAGTTGCCAATCGCTGACACAAGTGCGATAAAAAAATTAATGCGATTGATACAGAGACGTACTTTACTCCAAGAGCTAGTAAAGTAAACAAGAATTAACGGATTATACTCGGCAAAAAGGAAGTGAGTAAGTACTACAAGATCAATATAAAGTTCGCCATCAAAGACTAGCAAGAGTACAAGTACCAAGTCCAAAGTACGTACACGGGAAAAAAGTTTAGAGGCTCAAACTAATACGACAAAACATCTTTGGGCATAATTAAGGTGGCCGAGAATAATGAATGGATAAATGTCGATGGTAAAGACAACGAAGTGCAGCTTGGTGGTAAGACTCTTCACCCTATGACGATAGGTCATTGGTTCGAGTTACTGAGGAGGAGAAGTGGAAACACTATTGATCCTCCTTTTTTAAAATAAGAAATGTCGATGGTGAAAGGGAGTGTTAAATAAATATAGATCGAACACCAACTTTAACTCCTAAATAAACCAAAAGATTAATTTAATAAATTATATTAGAACGACCGACAGACTTAATATTGTTAGATCAAAGAATTATGGCGGGTTTCCAATGCATGGAAATTGGAAACATATTGATGGCGGTAGCTTCTACATAGCAAATATTCGTAACAAAAATTTGTAATAAGCTGAGTGCTAGATAGCAAATTGATTGTCGGTTTACTTCACCGATTTTAGGGAGTAGTATAAATAGCACATTTGTACTATGCAAAAGTGTGTGAACTGGAGAGTTACTCGAGTAAAATAGGAGTGAGTGCCCTAAGATATTGGTGAGATGTCTTGTAAGTCTTTGCAGTAAAATTTGTGTAATTTACATTGTCAAACATAATAATAATAAAAAAAAAAAAAAGTTAGGTTAATGTTGTTCGTGTACCCAACCCAACATATTACATTACAATGGCCTTGTTAATCATTCCCATCCACATCCGAGTAGCATCACAGGACAGGGCAGCCCTTGACGACCACCCCAGGCTCGGTAGGGCACGTGGCCAACGGACAGTGGTCGTCCGACATCAAACCCCACCAGTCGGGCCCCCAGATATCCCTGGACTGCAGGGTCAAGAACAGAAGCACCCCCATGAAAGCAATCCCTGCATTGAGCGCCGCAGACAGCACGTACGCATAGCGCGCCCACCACTGCTTGTACACCCTATACACGTAAATGTTGAAGAAGATGCCAGTGGCCCCCCACATGATGTAGTTGACTGCCCTCACCGGTGGCATGCTGGCCGTGGCGCTCATGATGAGCGGCACGTTTATGAGCTTGATCCATTTCTTGTGCGGGTACTTGCCCCCGAGGAGGTACACAGGGACTGGGCCCAGGAGGCCAACCAGGAACCACCAGTTCAAGGAGGAGTACACACCCTGGCTCGTGAACATGCGGAGGGGACCAATCACCCCCCATATGATGGACGCGTTGTAGAAGACTTCGTCCCCAGGGCACGTCCACGGGCTGCCTTCGGGCAAAAGGGACGTGTTGCAGATGTTCTCCACGGTCGAGAGGAGCCACCACGATGTGCTGAAGTACACGCTCGATGCAACTATGGTCCCAACCAACTGCCATATGTCCAAATTTATTTTATGATTTATTGAAAAAGGAAATATATATGTAAACGTGTGGAATAAATGCATGTGCGCGTTTGCAGACCTGCACGATGAACATGGACTTGGGAGGGATCTTCATGTAGTGACCCAATTTGAAATCACTCACGAACCCAAGTGCTTGTACCATGCTTATGTATCCGTACGTCTTGAAAGTAACATTTGCAAGGGGCCTTCCCGGGTAAATGTAACCTATGACCATCTCAGTTATGATGTTTAGCCCAATTTGCTGCAAAACAATTTTTTCAAACAATATGTTTAAATAAAAAATAATAATGATGAGCGGCAAAATCTATTTTCCTCTATACCTACACATCACATTTGACATGTACCTGGTTCGTGGTGGCTTGAATGATGCCGATTGGTAAGGTGAAGAACAAAGCCATAGCGCAAGCCATGATAAGCCCCCACCAGGGAAGTTGGAGTTGTTTGCCAAAACCTTCACAAGCCCACAAAGAAAGACCAAAGACGACACCAAGAATGGCGTAAAACCACCAGTTTGGCACAGCTTCATAGTTTTTCTTCATTAATCTCCCGTGCACATCCATTTTCCCATGTATGCCCTTCATTGTTTTACTCCACAAGTCCATAATATTTCTGTGCACATATTTGAATAGAAAAATATATATGTCTCCACTCATCAGTACACATCTCTAAAGAGAAGAAGGAAAAAGGGTGGATCTTGGTAAAAAATGACAACATCAAAAGTGCATTTCCATTGTTAAGTGAGAATTGAACTCAGAAGTATGAGCAGAAGAGAAAATTTGTTACTTTCCAAAGAAATATCCTTTTCATGGAGTTTATTTATAGGGGTGTCCAATTTCGGTGCTTGAAATATCCAATTTTGGTACCTAAAGTTGATCTACCTTTCGCTTTTAGAGTTTCCAATTTATCAATTCTGTATCCCAACTCTGATCCGCTTCTGTAGTATTTTCCATTGATATGCCAATGTTTGACTGATGATATAGCTGTTGGATTTTCACAAATGTTAAGTACTTTCTTATCATCGACTGGCAATCCTCTAAAGTTTTTGCATGCGAAATAATCACCGCTAGAAAGTTTGAAGACCAATTTTTTATGATTCAAAGTCCAGTCGGCGATCAAAATATTAAAATTATACTTTCTAATTTCTTTTCATATATAAATCCAACAGCCAGATCCTCGGTTAATTGTTGTTCAACTAATATAAAATAGAAAATGTGATAAATATATAAAACTTAGGGTACCAAAAGTTGATTAAGATGATAGTTGAAATGTGACTTACTTCCCATGATGAAGTGCGACATAACTAATAGTAGATGTGAGGGCAGCAAATCCAATGCCATAAGTGAAGGCAAAGAAACTGCTGATGTACAGCTTGCTGTAACCCTCATATCCGGGCATGTCGAGGCTGAAAGTCTCCTCATTCAAAACACGTGAGATGTTATAAGGATGGCCCGTCACATCAAACGTCTTGGTCGAGAATATGGGAAACCTCTTAGCGTGGTACAAATTGCTAAAATAAACCAATGGAGTCATAATGTACATGACGAAGAAGAAGCCCACGAGGCTATTGATAATGGCAAATCCAGGGGTAGAAATGGGATTTCCAAAGAAGTTGACAGTGGCCCAGTCAAGGGCGAACGAGCCGATTCCCATTCCGTGCATTCCCGACCCTATCTGTTGTGGGAATATCTTGTCCTTGAAGATTAGGCAGAGGATAGAGATTGAGGATATTGAAGGAGCAAAAAAGCCCGGGACAATGTAGTATGCGAAGCTTGATACGAACATCACGAGGAAGAATTGAAGTCTGGATAAGCCTCCTTTAGTCCTCACTTCTTTCTCGTGCAAAGCTCTGCCGTAAAGCATAAGTGATTTGTTGTATTACAACTTATAAAAGGTAACACTTTGAAAACTATAAAGTATTCGAGACAGAAATTGCACTTGAATAATTGAATAACCTGACATCAAGGAAGAAAAAAAAAACATGCGAAAAATCTATAATTATTAATTCCACTACATGATTGTTGCTGATTGTTTCTCTTGTCTATTTCTATTTTTAGAAATACGAGAATCAATGCTAGCTAAATACAAACCTGAAGAGAGAGACAGCAACCATGTTTTCAGGCCACCACATATAGGGGGAGTCAACCAAGATATTCCTAAATATGCCTGCCCACCCATAACCAAGCATCTGAACCAAGAACCAAGGTGGCAGACAATTAGATGCATAAAAAATCATAAAAAAAAAAATTAAATAAATAAATAAAAGTTTCATTATCAAAATCATCAAGCTCAAATTGCAAAATCCCTCCATAATTCTAAAAGTTTACATACTGTGATCTAGAGCGGTAGCCATTAAGTTTCCTCATTTTAATTCTGTTATTAGAAACTCGGGGAAATTTATTTAATTTGTTCATGCAAAATCTGAATTGGTTCCACATTCAATCTATTCCCTATAAACTCTATTTAAAAAAAAAATCGAAAAATGCTATTTACCTGCGTGGTCTGAGCCAATAACCAAGCGGCCAGTGGATGCAGCTGCCGGTGATAGAAAGCCCTAACGATTGTAACAATAGAAATTGCATAAACCCCCGACGAGCCACAGCTGGCGAAGATGGTGATGAGGACGTGCTCCTTGAGGTTAAACGGGCCCGGGTTGAGCGAGAAGGCCCAGCCCAAAAACGGCACGGTGAAAGTTGCTTCCGGAAGAACCCTTGCCAGCAGCCTCCCCAGCGGAAGGCTGACCAGCTGCACCACCACAGCCGAGACCGACAGGCTGTTTTGCCGGTAGCCAAAGAACTGATTGATGAAAGATAACATCACGCATGATGTCAGCCCGAGAAGCCACGTGCGGAATGTGAGCACCGGCAAGGACGGGTCGTCGTCTGGCGACACCGTCAGCCGGACCTCCTCGATCGGGCAGTCGTTCTCCTCTTCCACACCTATGCATAAACAAAATATTAACCTAAAAAAAGGCTAAAAGGTAAAATATAGTCAATATCTTGTACGGGTGCCAATAATAGTCACCATCTTTATGAATTGACAATATTAGCCAATAACTTTCAAAATTTCGAGATTATTACTCAAATCCAGCCAAATTCGACAGATAAATTGCAAAATATAGCCAGTGTTTTTTTACGCAGTGACAACAATAGACATCGAATTTGGTCGGACATGGGTAATAATTCCAAAATTTTGAAAGTTGTGGGCTAATATTGCCATTTCGTAAAGATAGTGGCTAATATTGCCACCACGTACAAGATACTGACTGTATTTTGCAATTANAACAAGGTAACGAGAGTATATAATAAATATAATCATTTATATATCCAAATTTTGAAATCTGAATAAAACCATTTATTTCGAGATTGGCGTGAGGCTTTTGTTTCTCCGCAACATCGTCGTCGTCAAGGATGGGTCGGCCATTGATGCCGGCCATTTAAATGTTTGCTCGGTGTTTATATGTTCCGAGCAAGCTTACAAAGTAAAATAAATTTTCGGACTCCCTAATGAAAAAATTGGCAAAAAGTGTTGGTTATTATAGGTTTGAGCACCTGCCGCTTGTGGAGGAATGTTTTGTGGAGGTTATTCATTCTAAGACAAATTTTAAATTAAGTAAATGAATGTAATTTGTAATATGGACGATGTTCAGAAATTTCCTTTTATTAGGTACAATGAATATAATGCTTTGTAATTTGAAGTCTTGGTTAAGATTCACATCATGTAAGTTTCATTTTTATTAGATACATGTTTTATAATTTGTGTTCTTGGTAAGATTCGCTTTCTGCGCTTAGTCAGATAATAACGTGTGAATCTCATTTCTTGTTTCATGCACTGTGGGATATAAATTTAAAAGTGAAAATATCTAATTTCATCCTGAAATGCACTAGGTGAAAATTTTCATAGAGGAGAATTGAAAAAAATAAAGATATATATATATATATATATATATATATAGAGTTGAGATCCAATGAGAATGATAGATAAGGAAAGAAATAAGAATAAATTTATACCATTAGATCTATCATGTGAACGGTCGTGATCGAGTTAAAAGTTAATAAGTGACAGTCAAACATGTATGGTAATATTGTAAATAAGTATAAAGATTAGGTCAAATATATCCATTTGACCTTTAAGTAAGGGTAAAGTGGACATTACATAACATTACAACTCATTAAGTGGGTCCCACTCAACCCATTCTATTTCTCTCACATACAAACACCTACTCACATCCCACTGACGGTGAAAACACACACACATGTTGCAGCGCCGTCCGCCACGAGCCGCCGTCCGCCACCGCCGCCACCATCCTCACCGACGTCGTCAACTCAATCGCGCCATCAGTCGGGACACAGACCCTCCGTCATCCCGCCACCAACCTCGCCGTCAATCGACCAACGACATCGCCGTCAAACAGTCACAAAACCAGCGACAATTCCTCCATCATCTGCACCGCCTCAGTCGTCCTCCACGCCTCCGCCGTCGCTCAATTCAACCATATCCTTATCTCCTCCGGTCGTCGACTAACCATCGTCGTCTCCACAGATCTGAAACAAATTTCAAATCGGTCGGGGTCGAGAACTTCATGGTCGTGGCTACGACCCAGAAACACAACTTCAGTCTCGACCCGGCGACGGCGACCTGCACGGAGTGGGGATGGACGGCCGGATTTTTTTAATTTTTTTTGGCTGAGGATAATGACTTCAGGCCGTGAAATGAAAGAGGGAGTGAAATTTTTTTTTTTTTCCGAAACGATAGATAAAACAGGGAGTGAAATTGATTTGGGGTTATTATATGAAAATTAGATAAAGGATAAGATAAAGGATAAGCACTAGATTTCAATTTTAAAGAACTTTAGTTATAATATAATTTAATAAATTAGTTAAATATTAATAATGTATTATTAGAAACTTAATAAAGGATAAGGTGGTCAAAGCAGTGCACATTACTATTCGGTATTTTGCACATTAACGATGAATAAAATGCACAATAGTGTGTGTGTTACACATTAAAAATTAAAAAAATCCCAAACTTTTTTTATTTATATATATATAATATATAAATATAAATAAAAAAATCTGTAATATTTTTCATAAATTTCGGCATGTTTGGTGATTCTATTTATTTTAAAAAGTTAAATCCGACATTGAACAAAGTGTGTTATAAAGTGCAACGTATTGATGTATAATGTGCAACGTATTGATATATAATGTGCAATACTAAAATTTTAGTACGTTATCATGTTTGTGCTTTTCTGTGGATATATGATCCGACGAATATTAAAGTATTATGTATATGTATTTTTGTGTATTTATATTGCATAATATTTTGTGGATATTATATTGTTTTATAAAGTGCATCGTGTTGTTTTATAAAGTGCAACATGTTGTTTTATAAAGTGCAACGTGTTGATATATAAAGTGCAACACTCTACATGATCCCTACAATTATCTGTTTTTTGAAAATTGGATTTAGTGGATAAACAATTTATTATTTGTATTATAAAAAACATATTATTGCAATATTTTTTTATTTATTATTATATATTATTCTTATATAATATATTTATTTATTATTTTAATTATAATAGATATAGAAAATAATACTTTTTATATGCATTTTATAAATTATAGATTTCCCATAGACTGAATTAGACGTTATCGTGCAGTTTGATAGTCACTAATGTGACATCTTGCTTGGTATATTGTTCATTTTGTAGTGCAAGATTTTTTTTATGTGCAAATATATATTACACTAACTCAAAATAATTTGGTTATTATGCCGGTTAATTGAATTAACTTGAGTACTTGAATAAATTTATTGTTTATATTATAAAAATATATTTAATATTTTAATATGTTTATTTTTTTATAATAGATTTTTCTTTAAAATACACCATGAATATATATTATATAAAAAAATATATACAAAATAATATGTTTTTATATATTTTGTATAAATTACAAATTTAACCCATGGTCTAAATTGGAATATAATTAAAATCTTTGTAATTCACAGAATGACCCCAATGGCATAATTGTAATTAACTTAAAGTTTTAAAATCGCAAATGAGTCCTTAACACTTATCCAATTTCCAAAAGATGGTCCTCCTCCTTAAAACGGTTTTCAGCCGTCCAGTCGCGACACAACCATCGGCGATCGATCTCCGCCCAGCCGCAGCGCCATAGGCGCTCGTTTCCTCGTCGGAGACATCCACCGGCCGGAGGAAAGTTCGATTAATGGCTCGAGGTTCGAGCTTGAAGCTCGATTTTCCGGTGCGGTGGAGGGAAGTGTGATGCCGGCGGTGGAGTTGGTGGACGAGCGGGAGGTGGTCGTGAAAGAAGTTGTCCGCCGCCGCGCCGCGAGAATATTATCACGAGCGTGCGGCAGAGGCGGAGCCACGGCGGAGTTTACCTGGAGCTCGGCCGTCGACTGGACATAGCGGAGCTGCGCCAGCGGCGGAGCCTTTGGTCGGACAATTTTTGGCAGAGTCGTGGAGGGTGGTGCCGGACTGTGAGTGTGTGTGTGTGAGTCGGGGGTGGCTCCGTGTGTGTTTGTGTGTGTCCGCGCCTCTGTGTGTGTGAGAGAGAGAGAGAAAGAGAGATGGTGAGTTATGGTGACAGGCTGGTGGACGATTTAATTGGTGGTGGAGCCCATTAGTATGGTGGGTAGTTGGTATGTGGGTAAATGCCCATATTACCCTTAATTAAGGTATAATTTTAACTTTTTTTTTATTCATTAGATCATCCGATCTAATGGCTGTGATTCATTCTTATTTCTTTCATTGAGCACCATTCTCGCTGGAGCGCGACCCTATATATATATTTGTATTTACTTGAAATAGAAAATAAAATCCCACCTAAAAATTATTAAATTACTAAATTTAGTAATTTTATTGAAGAAAATAAAAAATATCCCGCCAATAGAACTTTAATTTCGAATTTCAAAAATATTATGATCATTATTTTAGGATATTTTCATTTATTATGAAAACAGATTTATCTATCAATTTCAATATAAATAAAGATCATCAATTAATATATATTACAGCCACAACATTCTATATCCATTGCAATTAATGTCACTTAACCGCAACATCCATATATGAAATTGGGCAAAATGTCAAAATTGGTCCTATAACTTGGCCACAGTCCAAAAAACTACCCCGACATTGACCACTTTCAATTTAGGTCCTATAATTTGTCGATCTCATCAATTTTGACCCTTTTTTATCCGCACCCTGGATTAAAAGTGACGTGGCATGACGTGTCAGTTTTTTAATGTTACATGGCGTGATTATGATCTATGTGGCACGTCAATTTTGGTCCTATAATTTATCGATTTCATCAATTTTGGTCCTTTTTTCATGCCACGTCACTTTTTAATCCAGGGTACAGATAAAAAAGAACCAAAATTAATGAAATCGACAAATTATAGGACTTAAATTGAAATGGTCAATATCGGGGTAGTTTTTTAGACATTGGCCAAATTATAGGACCAATTTGAATTTTTGCCTATGAAATTGAAAACAAATATTCTTATTAATTTTGATCTCTATTCTTTATCCTCAAGATTTTTATTTTTTGTTTTCTAAATTTGTTTTAGATTAATAAAAAGAATGGTTTGAATTGAAAAATAAAGTAATAATCTAATATTTTTTAATGAAGGCATATCAATCAATCGAAAATGCTCCCTTATCCACGGTGGGCACATGTTAATATGTCCACCACTTATGTGGCATGTACACATTGGTGATATTAATATATTAAAAAAATACATCACTAATGTGTGCATGCCACATAAGCGATGGTCATATTAACATGTGTCCACCGTGGGTAGGAGAACATTTCCCATCAATCAATCTTAGACATGGCCAAAACCCGGGCTGGGCCGGCCCGACGGGCCGACGGGCTGGGTTGGACTGACCCTGAACCGGCACGGCCTAGGTCTGTGCCGGGTCCATGGCCCGGCGGGCCGGGCCGGGCCCAACCCGCGACCCGTTATTTTTTTTAAAAAAAGAAAATTTTAAATCTTTTGTATTTTTCTGGGCCGACACGGACTCGACCCGGCCCGGCCCGCCGGGTTAGTGGCGAAAAAAAAGACCCTTACACAGCCCGTCTGAAATCCTGGCCGGTCTCGAACCTGTGGTCAACGGATTTGACCGGGACAGGTCCGAACCGGTTCAGTGCCGGGTCAGTGTCGGGTCGGGCGATCCTTTGGCCATGTCTAATCAATCTATTAATATTCTAGTTGCACTAATAAATATTACTAACGATACCTTTGTATATAAAACAATCCATAATACAAAATGACTAGATACATCAAATAAATATCTATATATATTGAAAAAGAGAGGTCAATAAATCCTTTTGGGAAAGTTTTAAAAAATTCGTAGTCAACCATATTGACTTACCCATTTTGGCAAGTCTTTAACGTGTGGAATTCAAATTTTTGATGCACATTCACGTGAGCACTTTTTTGCAATTTTTTATACAAATTCACGTGGCATATTTTTAGGTTGATTTCGAGATAATTGCTATCAAAATCTCCTAATTTATCTCTATTAGTTATGCAACTGTGTTTAAAAAAGATTTTACCCTTATTCAAAATCTCCTAATTTCGAGATAATTGCTATCAGTTGGTTATATACTAACAATATCCTCCCACAATTTCGGTAGAGATAAACATGTACAGTATATAAAAGGGTAGTCATTGATACCCTTTTTCATTCACCTCATCAAACGCCCAACACACTCATAATACAAAAATAAGAGAAAACATCATGACACCATATTTTGAAAACGTTCACGCCGTCAACAAATCCAACAAGCCTTTTTTGAGGTTGAGAGTAATCCGTTTGATTGAAACTCATGACGATCTGGAGCATCGGAATGCTATTCATATCCTGTTTCATGATCAACAGGTAATTAATCGAATTGTTTTATTAATACATAACTACATGTAAAACTACAATTAGCTTCATATCATGTTTAAATATTTTTTTAATTTATATTAATTGCAAATTGTAGGGTTCATACATCACTGGAATAGTGCGGTCGCCGATCGTGGGATTATATAGAGATCTCCTTAAAGAGGGCGATGTGTACGGAATTCGCAATTATAATGTTGAATTTAATAGGGGGATGTACAACGCAATAACCCATCATTGGAAGCTTGTGTACAACGCAATAACCCATCATTGGAAGCTTGTGCTTAATGGAAGAACTGATTTATGCAAGTATACTGCGAGTTTTCCACAATACAATTTTCCTCAACACTAGCGAGTGACAGATGCGGCATGCGAATTTTCCTCAATACAACTTTCCTCAACACATTCATCAAATTATTTTTATATGTATTTTGATTTCAAATTCGCAATTATAAGGTTTGGTGAAATTTATTATGTTTAATTTATTTCGATTGTGAATCAATTTTTCGGCAATTTTCATTCCATTTTATTATGTTTTCTGTCCTATAAAAATGTCGGGTAGATCTTTATTATGGACTAATTACCAATATTGTAGTTGGATCTTAAAAAAAAGGTAGATAATTTCCAATAAATTTTGTAATTAACAATCGGAAACTTAATAAGACAACCAGTATGACAATAGATTGCTGCTGTAATTTAATATACATTTGACTATCTTTTTTTTTCGATAAATTTACACGCATGAAAAAAAAAGGCCGAATAGTGAAATCAAGACAACCGGATTTTATTGATATTACACTTTAATAAATTAATTGAACAGATTTTGTATACTACACGTTATTTATATTACACTTATAAACCATTCGTAATTCAACTGATACAGGTGATCGTTTAGAATCTAAAATATCTGTTTCTTTTTAAATTAAATATTAAAATCAAATGTTTATTTTTGTAGAGGGGAAGTATATATGAAATGCGTCCATAAATATTGGCATTCAAATCTTTTTAAGACTCTACACGAATTTTGGAAACCTTAATAAGTTGAATTTCTCAATAATTTCGGATTTACAAAAGATTTTTATTATATTAGTAATTTCAATATGATTTTAAACAATTATATATGTAATGTGTCCAAAAAAATTGCCATTCAAATCTCTTTAAGATTCTAAACGCGATTGGGAGACCTTAATAAGTAGGATTTTTCAATAAAAAGGGATTAACGAAAGATTTATATTATATTAGTAATTTCAATATGATTTAAAATCTATTACCATTTGGATTCCTCAATAAAATCTGATTTACAAATATTTTATACTATATTAGTAATTTTATTTTTTTAAAATACTGTTACCACTATAAATAAACAACCAAACAAATAAAACGTATTCAATAAATCCTCACACCATCGTGATAGTATTTGGATCGTCTCTTAGAGATAAAAAAAAAAAACATGGAACAATATGGCTTGATCAGACAGTTCAAATTGAATATGATGAATATGAGCTTCGTGCTTAAGCTTAGGGCCATTCGTGTATTCAACCGAGCCTACCCAAGCAATCTAGAAATAGTTTTCCACGATATGGAGGTTATTGTAGTGCATTAAATTTGTTTTGCAATTATTGATTAATTTTATATCTCAATAACAATTTTTCTTCGTTTGTTAGGGGAGCCGTATAACCGGCATTGTTCGTGATATGCCTATATTCGCTGGAGGTTTTGAGGAGGGTGAAGTGTATTTAATAAGCAACTACCTACTAGACATCAACATTGAAAAATTTCGATCTACTAATGGAGACTACAAAGTTGTAATCCATAAGGACACTGAAGTTCTTCACATGCTTTCTGATTTCCCTACATGGCCATTTGACTTCTATAGTTTTGCAAATTTTCATGATGCAGACAGAGTTGATGACTCTATTCTCTATGGTAAAAATTTTAATTTGTGTTACTCAAATTTTGTTATATATATTTTTTTATTATTCATATATTACTTAATCAAATGATATTTATTTTTTTAAAATATATTCTAGATGCTATGGTAAAAAGTTTACTTTATGTTGGACTCGAATTTTGTTATATTTTTAATTTTTATTATTCATATATTACTTAATCAAATGATATTTCATTTTTTTAAAATATATTCTAGATGCTATTGGCATGGTCGTGGAGGTGCAACCCATTCATTCAGAATGGATTCATGAAAAAGAAAAGCAAAAGATAGTTTTTTCAATGATGGATTTGGAGTAAGTTATAATTATTACTTGAATTTTTCATTTATAATAATGTCGATTGAAATCTAATATTATATTTTTTTCATTAAATAGTGGATTACTGATGCGCTGCACACTTTGGGGTGATTATGTTGATACATTTATTGCTTACGAAAATCACTTTGAGAGTGAGACAAATGGAGAACCATGGGTTATAATTATGCAATTGTGTAGGACAACACATGATAAAGGTATTTCGAATTTGAAATCTATTTATTTTATAATACAATATAAATAATAAGATTAAATATAGGTTTAATTAAAATTTAATATATATTGTCTTGCGACAGGTGAGTATCAATTGTCTACATTTCAGAACGTCACACGTCTTATTGCGGCGAATATTCCGGAAATAATAAATTTTCGTGAGAAGTAAGTTTTCTTAGAAAAATTCCAATTTGTTTAATTTTTATATCAATTGAACTATGAAATATCAAGTATCATTGATACTTATGTAATTTTGTATATAATTTTTAATTTAATTGGCAGATTTTTAAAGACCAAATGGTACAAGACGTCGATGTATTGTTCCAACAGCAAGATTTCATTGGAGAGGAAAATTGAAGATCTTGATATCACTGATATCGAGTGAGAAAATGGATGTTGAAATTAAATTATTAGTTCTTTGTTTTTGCGCACCGAAATACTTTGTTTTTCAACTTTTTGAATAAGTAATTAGTTTTGTGGTTTTTCGCTATTTGAGTAGTATTATATTTCATGATGCTTTGAGGACGTTTATTATACTACATGGGTAATAAAATTAGTAATTCATTTATTATTCCACTTTGTGCTTATATTATTTTTTTTTTATTTTTTGTCATTGTATTTCTAAACTTTCCGATTCATATAAAATAATGTGATAAGTACTGGAAAACAAATAATATAGAAACCTTTTTAATAAATATTTAAGTTCAACTTATATTAATACAACTTCCTATTATGTAGATAGTTAATGAAAATCAAAACCGATTGTTATTAATTTTATGGTTAATTTTAACATATATTTAATACTTTATAAATTCGTATTGAATAAATGCAAAATAATAAAATTAACCATTTAATATTGCTTAAAGATAACGATGCACGGGATTCGTTTGAAAAGATAACAATGCTGGACCTTTTTCCTAACAATCTACATTGAAATAACTATATTATTCGCTTACAAATTTTTATAGATAACACCATATATTTACATTAAACTTTTATGTATATCGATAGAGTTCTTGATATATAGTTTGTTACCGTGATTCCATATTAATCACGATACACGGTTATCTTTTTTTAAGGTAAATATTGTTAGAGATAAATTATAAGATATGTAATAAGAGTTGTAATATCACAAGGATTCCATATAAATCTCGATGCTATCTTATTTTAATGCAAATATTGTTAGAGATAAATCATAAGATATGTAGTAAGAGTTGTAATACCATAAGAACTCCCACGTTGGCCAAATTCCCTTGGTTTAACTTTTTCCATAATCATATGGATACATATCCCCTAATTCACGGTTTGATATTGTTAGGGCGGTGAATATTTGCATTTGGGAAAGATATATCATCTCAACAAAATAAATATAGATATTTTAATTTAGGATAAATATCTTTCTTTATATTCATCTTTCTTGCGTGTGTAAGGAGTAACGTATTATACAAAATTTGTGTAAGATATACACATTCTTAAAAATAATTTTTAAATATCTTTTTTGTTTAAATCCGACATAATATACTTAAATAATAAATAATATATATATATACGAGATAATTCATATAGTTTGATTGCGCGTCTATATAAATCGGCATTTACACCGGCATTTACACGAAGTTACACACGCAAATTAAATTTTCACAGAGCAATCTTATTTTTATCTCTTCCATTTGAACAATTAACATGCCGGTTGTTTGGGGATATCTGAAGTCTGTTTCTCGCACCAACAAGCCATATTTGAAGTTAAGGGCTGTACGTGTTTTTGAGAGACAATTCGATGCAAAGTACAAGAATCTGTTGGAAATCATCTTCCATGATGAAGAGGTAAATGATTTTACATTGAATCCATTCATATTTATAATAATAAATATTATATACTATCCAATTAATATTCGTATTAACTATGTGTTGATATGTTGTAGGGTCTTCGCATATCTGCACTGATTCGGTCGGTGAATATTCCTAAGTTTAAAGATTTTATCCAAGAAAATCAAGTCTATGCTATCCGAAACTATCAAATCGATAGTAATATTGGATTATATAAATCCACGATTCACAAGTACAAGATTGTGATCCATGGAATGACGGAGCTATTGAAGTTTAATGGAGAATTTCCGGAATGGCGTTTCGACTTTAGGAATTTCACGACCCTCCAAGACCCTGATAACGTCGATGAGTCCACCCTCTTTGGTATGTTCGATAATATTTATTAAATTTATAAAATCATTTTTATTTGTTATGTTTTATAATAATTAAGTTGCTTTATTATTTTGTTAGATGTGATTGGCTTTGTAGTTGAAATTGGATCCGTTTCAATCAAGATCATCAAAGGAGTGCCAACCCGGATGATTGTTTTCCATCTACAGGATGTGGAGTAAGTAGATACATATATTATTTCGAATAATATGTATATTGTGTTTTTTGTATCAATTGTTTTCTTTAGTATACTTACTTCAACATATTTTATAAATTAGGCTGAACAAAGTTAGTTGCACCTTATGGAGCGACTATGTTGACAAGTTTTTGGAGTTGGAGTCCCAATATGCCGGTCGGGCTAATCCTTGGATATTGATTGTCAATCTTTGTCGTGCAAAGCCGTACGGAGGTAATTATTCTCGAAATTATATTATACTCTACGTGTTTTGTAGTTTCTCACAAAAATTTGTGTCCTAACTTTATTTTATGTGGATTTCAAATAGCTCATGTGGGATTGACAACTTCTCATGATGTCACTCGACTTATTTCAACGGAGTCTCTTCGCGAAATTGAAGACTTCAATACGAGGTAATATTTTTTTTTCTATAATTTGTTTTTTATTTTTTATAAGCGATCATAATTTTTTTTCTATAATTCATTTTTCTTTTTATAAACGATTATTGAGATTGTATTTGGTGATATTAATATTTGTCATAAGGCTTGGTAATGAACGTGTTCGCCCTCCGGTGGTTAATTCAAGAAGTTCAATTGTGGCTCGCGATGAAATTGAAGAACTTGCAATGGGAAATGTTGTAGTGGCGTCAGTCGATAGTCTTTATGAAACTGATCGGGTAATTAATTTCGTTATACTATATTTAACATAAATTGAACGTTATATTTTTTTTTTAAAATTTAATAAATTGAACCTTATATTTTATTTTCTTATAAGGAAACAAATACATGGATTTGTGCTACTATTCAATCTGTGATTGATGATTGGTACTACCATGCATGCCGCAAGTGTAGTAGTAAGATGGAAGAGCAAGTTGGCCAATATGAATGCTCCAAGTGCAAAGGAAAAAGGAGTATATTCAGGTAGAGATCGAGCACTTTATTTTTTATTTTAAATTTGTAATAAACAATTTATTTTAAGATATATTGTTCTCTATATGTAGGTATAAGATTCGCTTCGTTGTTGCGGATGCAAGTGCTGATGCTACCTTAATGTGTTGGGATAGAGATTGTGAGACTCTTATTGGAAAGAGTTGCGATGTGCTTAGACGTGAGTTTGTTGAAAAGGTAAGAAAATGTAAATTATATTTACATTATTAAAAATAGTAATTATTGTATTTACAAATTGCATTTACAAAATAATTATAATTACAAATTTTTAATTAATTAATTTTTTGTATTCTTAATAGAAAAGGAATGGCTATGAGCTTCCCGACGAAGTAGAGGAGTTGCGAGGCAAGACAATGCTTTTCAAGGTTCGTATCCAAAATAACGAGCGTTTTGGCTATAGATCATCGTTTTCTATCGTGAGGGTCGTTAACGATGAGACTATTGTGAAGAAGTTCAACCAATGGGTTGGGGAAACCAATGTAAGAGTTTATGATATTACACAACTAATCTTAATTTTTTCTATATATCCATTTTAACACTTACTCATATTTTATTGTTCTATAATTGTAATTTTTTTTATAGGTATCTGATTTTATGACATGTCTTCTGAGGGAACAAGATGACAATGGGGAGGTAATTTGTTAATAAAATATTATATACTTTAACGTTTTTTCCATATTATATATAAAATTTTTGTAACATTTTTTTTTCATTTAGGATGATGTGGATGAAGTGTCGACTCCTCTGAAGATCGCTGCTCAAAAAGAGTCTGTTTGTGACACTTCTGCAGCGAAAAGGAATCTTTGGGAGGAACTGAGCAATTCGGAGGATGTTGTTCTTGCACTTGAAGCCCAATCGGTTTGTAAGGATAAGGGGAAGTCGAAGATTGAAGGATAAAAATATTTGGAGATTTTGGCTTTGAGTTTTATCATAGTACTTAATTATTTTTAAGTTTTTCAAATTGTTATTGCTATTTGGACACCATTGTTGGTGTAGTTTTTTTTGTTTCTAAGTTTATTCGGACACCATTATTGGTTTAGTATTTATGATTTTGATGCACGAATAACTTTTAATAAATAAATCGTGATTGCTTTAGCATATAGCGGTTAGCTTTTTCATGTTTGTTTCTCAATTTTTTTTTAACTTTAATTTGCTGAAAATATAGAATAATAATTAACAATCTTTTCAATTTTCTGAAAAGATATCTTCAGTGTATAGGTGTTAGCGTTTTTATGATAAATG
Organism: Striga asiatica; assembly: GCA_008636005.1. Taxonomy (NCBI): domain Eukaryota; kingdom Viridiplantae; phylum Streptophyta; class Magnoliopsida; order Lamiales; family Orobanchaceae; genus Striga; species Striga asiatica. Next base: position 662,446 of record BKCP01007404.1, read on the forward strand.
TGTTTGTTATCCATATTATTCACGATATACCTCAATCAGTTATTGTATCGATATGTTTCATTTATTTGGAAACAAATTGAAAAAGACCATGAAATAGAGAAGGACCGTTTGCCCGTTTTTAACTGGATTTTATTATTGTGTATCACACCCTCTTTGCATGAGGAAGTTTCACTCATGACGCATTCAGCTTTTCCTATACAAATTAAGTGAGAATTAAAATATTGTTACCCGAAAAATATTGAACGTTAATTTATAAGTGAGAATACTTGAGAAAATTCAATATAAAGTACATTATTTCATCATTCAAAATACATTTATATATTGTCAATAATAACAAAAAGATATATAATGTGATTGATCTAATAATAGCTCTAATAATTATTTTTTTCCATTACCGAGTTAATTATATTCCATTGCCGAGGTATAAATACATGAACTTATTCCATTGTGGACAATGGTTGAAGATAAAGTTTGTTGAAAAAAATTGCTACACCATTGTGGACAATGATTAAAGATATTGTTTGTTGAATTTAATAACTACACGTTGTATATAGGTATATATAATTTAAATTTAAACATTTATTTTTAATTTGGATTGTCGAAAAGATTTTTATATAGTTGTGAAAGATATACACAGTCAATCGAATTTTATATTAAAATAAGTATGCTATATTAATTTTAGTTTAGCTAAATTGTATCCTTTTTTGAGAAGATATTAGAGAATATTCACCTATATTGACATATCTCATTCCATAGATTTTTGTGAATCGCGTTGTTAAGATATCCGATTTTTGTGATACGGTTCGTGTATTAAACATGTGTGAAATGGAAAAAATCAAGTTACAATTTAGATAAGATTCTTTGGAGTTTTAACCATATCTTAATATTCTAAATCCGTGTTAGACTTTGAAAAATAGTGGATATTCATTGACCGCAATTGTTCCTATATACTCTGATCTCTTTTAAAAGATTTTGTGCCCCAACTATCCTATATTCTCTCTAATATACAAGCGGACTCCTAGAATACATCAATTCTTTATCAGCGCATCACCTCTACAAAAGCATTTGAAGAACTCTTAAAGTACAAGAACATACAAGTTTCAATGGACTCTGATGCATCAATACCACACAGTTCAACCAAATATCAATCCAAAAAACGCAGCAATAACTTGAAGGAGACAGGCAGAGCCCAAGGTAATTTATTTATCATATTTATATATGTACTGGCTATATTATACTTATCCAACTCGAATGTAGTATTTATGTTTTTTTTGAAGTATCAATCAATTTATGTAATACATTTAATTTAATATATGAATAGGAGTGGCTTCAATTGATAGAGTTGCAGTCAGGAAAAAAACAAGTACAAGTTCAGCAGATAAAGAAGCAGATAAAGAATTCAAACAAAGGATTAGAAGAAACAATGCCATCATTCATGCTTCAGTTGGTAATTTATCTTTAATAACACATTTTCGAGATTTTTTTTAAAATTGGTGCTCTTATTTATTTTCAATGGTCACAGATATTTCATTTATCTTTATATTTAGGTTTCTATTTTATTAATTTTTACTATAACCATATAATCATAAACTGCTATTTAATATATCCACAATCGGCATATGAAATATCCTAGAGTCTTTGATGAAATCGGATACAATCAGTTCAGCACATAAAGGATTCAATAGAAGGAGCAAAAAATCCACTGAAGGAACTATATTGCAAGGTAATTATTTAAATATTGGTTGTATTCATTGCTTAATAGAATAACATACCTGTTTGCAGTTGAGATTGCCATAACAGAGAGTATGTAATTGTCGTGTTGATGATTTTCTTTGAACATTCTCCGTATTCGATACATGCAGTTCATACATAAACACAAACATAAATAAATATTTTGTACATAAAATTATTAATATACATTTATTAATTGCTTAAGTACCATATTTATATTTTAGTATATCAAGAATTATTTACGAATTTTAATACAGTACCTGTTTGTTCATGCTTCAGTGTTCTTTTTTTTGTTTGTTCAATCTTTCTCGGCCTTTTGGACATCCAAGTGGTAATAGACAATTAAAATTAACAATGTTAATACAAAGAACAAATTACTAATATTAAGAATAAATTTTATAAACAAATGTCGATATATTATTATTGAGATTTAAGTTCGAATCAAATAAATAAATTCGAAATTACGAACCTTGGTGTATTTATCAATCGTTGTTAAAGTTGTCATCCTATTTCCCCGTCAATTATTTCTTCAAGGCAGACCATGGGCTCCAAACAATATACAAAAACAAAAAACACGTATTAGAACAACGAAAGTCGAACAAACATTGAGTGAGAGACGAAATCATATAAAGTCGGACATTAAAATTAGAAAAAAAAATATGAGGGTACATATCTGAAAATGAGCAGATACAAATACTTATCTTTATTGTACATAAATAGACAGTCGATTTAACAAAAAATAGTAAAAAAAAAAAAAATAACCTTGGTATTGTTAGCGATGTGCTTCGTGCTCCTCAGATCCGGAATTCGATGCCCGATGAAAATCCCCAATTTGGTTTAATTATACAGACCGGAACTTTGAATCACAAAAAAAATACAACCGAAATACAAAAACCCTCTAAACTCGACAGATTCGTCTACATAAAAATCAGAAATACAAAAACCCTCTAAACTCGACAGATTCATATACATAAAAAACTCGACAGATTCGTATACATAGAAGAAGCTTAAGTTGAACAGACACAGTGAAACCCGAGACACAGTGAAACCCGAAATAATTAAAGATTGCATGTCGATCTATGTATATGAACCGTGAAGCCTGACAAAATAGTGTCAAATAGCAACTGAAGCCCGAAAAAATCAAATCTTTCGACTGATCTATGTATATCAGACATAGATCCGTCGAAAATTTTTGATTAATCAGGATCAGTTCCAAAATTAGTAGCTGTTTCTATTTTTTTTTTTTTTTTTAAATCCGACAACCGAGAGAAGAGAGGGAACTGTCTAGAAGAAGACATTCGGTGCAAATGACCGAAAATGGAAACCCTACATCAAATGTGGATTTTTATACTAATGTCTAAACGATTTTAGCCGTCGGATTTAAAGGGTTATGATATTGGCCGTAGGATCATTTTTTATTGGGCTGATTTTTGTACAGGCCGAAATTTTGATAAAAAATTGGGCCTTTCAGATTTAACAATTTGGATCATAATATCGGGCCAGTTTTTAACAATTTCATGTGCAGCCCAAATATTTTATTAATTGGGCTTCAATCTTTGTTTTATTGGCCTGTCTTTTACTAACAATTTTGTGTTTTAATTAACTAATATATCTAAATGTTTGAACACATTTTTATTCTTTGTTCAATTTACATATGTTGAATATTGTGTTGGCCCATTATATTATTTTCTTATAATTTACTACATAAATTAGGTTACTTTATTGTTTTATTTTATGTTATACTATTTGGAATGTGTATTTTTAATATAAATTTCTATTTCCATTCTTAATTAGCGATAGTTTTGTCAAAAATTAATCAATTTCGTTATGTTATTGTTCTTAATATTGTTGTATCTTGATTATGTACTTTCAAAAATTCAATTTTACAAATAAATTTAAAAAATTATTTTAATCATGTTATTTTGAGCAGGTACCATGGATTCTAATATTTGCTCTGGAACAACTGTTACTAGACATCAAATGATTATAGGATCCGGAAGTTCATCAAATGCTTCAAATCCTATGCCGTTCTCTGATATTACCAATGGTATTGTATTTATATTTTAGTTTATATATATATATATATATATATATATATATATATATTGATCAATATATTATGACCTTAAATTCTATGATATTTTAAATTGTACTTTTACATTAAATTTTAAATATACAGGCCAGCCTAACTTTCGTGAAAAAAGCTCGAATAATTCCAATATTATTCGATCGGAAAGCATTATCGTAGACATTTCGAGTGACGACGAAAAGGAAAATACAGTTATTGCTCCTCCAATCCCGATTTCGTCGTCTAAGCGGTACAGATCATGTTCTGTAGCAAATGCGAGTGATGTTATCGATTTAACTCAAGATGATTGTATTCAACCCACTGTTGAAAAGAGAAAGCGTGGTCGTCCTAGAAAGATTCTTGGATCAACCTCGAGATTATCTGGTTATTTTTTTTTGAAATTAATATTAGAAATTATTATAATCTTATTATAATGGAATATATAATAAAATTATTTAATATATGTTTGTAGAATACTGGGACATGGGAGATGCAATATACTGCTGTAAACATTGCGGAGCAAAATTTTGGTACGATGAAAGAAAATCTCATCGTCGGAAACCAGTTTGTCCAGAATATTCTGGTTGTTGTTTAAATGGATTAGTTGAGCTTCCATCAGCACGAGATCCTCCTCAATTTCTGAAAGATTTGCTTTATGGAGATGGCCACATGAGCAAACATTTTCAAGAAAATATAAGATCTTACAATAGCATGTTTGGTTTCACTTCAATGGGCGGTAAAATTGATGCTGATATCAATAAGGGATCCGGACCGCCTGTTTTTGCTTTGCACGGACAAAACTATCATCTGATTGGAAGTTTGTTGCCGACCGAAGGTTCTACTCCAAAGTTTGCGCAACTCTACATATATGATACTGAAAATGAAGTTTCCAACAGAATAAATGCTGTGAGGTATATTATTTTTGTTTGTACACATTTATATTTGCCTTTTATTATTCCATTTATGTATTTATTCTATATATATATATTTATATATATTATATCTTATATAAATTGTTTAGAATAATATTTTTTTTTCTTAAATGACGGTTGTATTTTATTTATTCTGCAGGAAAGGATCTGATGATACAAAATTGCACGAGGGTATTGTTACTGGTTTGAAACAGATGCTGGACCAACATAATGAATTGGTTAAATCATTTCGTATGGCAAGAGACAGAATGCAGGAGCTAGGAGAGGCTAATGTTAGAGTTCGTCTGGTTGGACGGAGATATAACGATGCTAGACGGTATAACCTCCCAACCAGTTCTGAACTCGCTGTGTTGGTTGTTGGCGATTTTGACCAAGCCATGGGTGATAGGGACATCTTGGTTGAAACCAAAAGTGGTCTTCTTAAGCGTATAAATGAGCTCAACGCTTCCTATCTGTCACTACAATATCCTCTATTATTGCCTTATGGTGAGGATGGTTACCGAGAAGACATACTCTTCGCTGAAGGAAAAAAATCAACAGAAGAGGGTCGGAAACATGTCAGTGTCCGGGAGTATTTTGCTTTCAGGATGCATGATAGAGACCAAGAACCGGCTACTATTGTTTCAGCAAGAAGACTTTATCAACAGTTTATTGTTGATGCATATACCATGGTCGAATCATCGAGGCTGCGATATATTCGGTTCAATCAAAAGAAACTCCGTTGTGAAATGTATAACGGTTTGGTCGATGCCGTTCTTCGTGGGGACACGGATGCCAGTTCTCGAGGGAAGAGGGTTATTGTTCCTTCTTCGTTCACAGGGGGTGCTCGGAATATGATTCAGAATTATCAAGATGCAATGGCTATTTGTAGATGGGCCGGTTATCCTGATCTGTTTATTACTTTCACTTGCAATCCAAAATGGCCGGAGATTGTTCGATTCCTTGAACCGAGAAAATTACGGCCAGAGGACCGACCGGATATTGTCTGTAGGGTGTTTAGATCAAAACTCAAAGAAATGATTAGGGATTTCCGTACGAAGGAGATATTTGGCAAGGTGATTGCAGGTGAGATATTATTTCATTGCAATTATCTTATAACAATCATTGTGTTTGGACTTATTACTTTAACCTTTAACAATCTATGACTATTTCGAGTATCAATAATTTTGATATATCATTTCTTGTGCAGTCGTCTACACAATTGAGTTTCAAAAACGTGGATTGCCCCATGCTCATATACTTCTGTTTTTATCTAAGGATAACAAGTTCCCTAATCCTTCCGACATTGACAGAATCATATCCGCTGAGATACCAGATGAACTATCTGATCCTTTGTATTATGAAGCAGTAAAGGAGCACATGATTCACGGGCCATGTGGTTTGGTACGAAAAGGTTCGCCGTGTATGGTTGATGGTAAATGCAGCAAGCGTTTTCCAAAACAGTTTGTCGAATCAACCACTGTTGATGATGAAGGTTATCCTCGGTATAGACGACGTGACGATGGGAGGTATATGGACAAAAATGGTGTTGTTGTCCACAATGGATATGTCGTGCCTCATAATCGTGGTCTTTTGATGAAATATGGAGCTCACATCAACGTGGAGTGGTGCAATCAATCACGATCAATAAAGTACCTCTTTAAATATGTCAACAAAGGCCACGATCGTGTGACGGCATCTTTCTATCAAACTTCAGCTGAGGGGGAAACTGAAAAACCTTTGGATGAGATCAACATGTACTATGATTGCAGATACATTTCTTCATGTGAGGCTGCCTGGCGTTTGTTGGGTTATGAGTTGCAATACAAAAAACCTCCTGTTCAGCGGTTGAGTTTCCATTTGAAAGGAAAACAGCAAGTGTATTTTGACGATGATGATAATCTTCAATACGTTCTCGATAAGCCCTCTGTAGAGGATAGCCAGTTTCTTGCGTGGTTTGAGGCCAACAAAATGTATCCGGCAGCAAGGGAACTAACTTATGTTGAGGCTCCGTCGAAATTCGTTTGGAATAAAACAACCCGCGAGTGGACTCCTAGAAAAAATGAAGACCAACCATCTGTAGGTCGTCTGCGGTATGTACCTCCTGGTTGTGGAGATGATTTCTATTTGAGGTGTTTGTTAAACGTTGTTCGCGGTGCAACGTGTCATGAGGACTACATGAAGGTTGGAGAGACTCAGTATGTTACATATCGAGATGCTTGCTATGAAAGGGGTTTGTTGGAGGATGATAGAGAGTACATAGACGGCATCGCCGAAGCAAGTCAGTGGGCATCCGCATCCTCTCTAAGACGCATGTTCGCATCGTTGTTGGTTTCTGGTTCGTTTGGTAGACCTGAGGAGGTATGGACAAGATGTTGGCAATCTTTGTCGGATGACATTCTTTACCGACAGCGGCGACTCTTCAACAATGATGGTATTTCATTATATTAGTGATATTATATTCTAAATATGATGTGATATTAGATTTTTATATACAAATTTATATTTTTTCAATTGTTGTGATGCTAAATTATCTTTTTTGAATATTTAGGTTTGTTGCTTACAGAAGAGCAAATCCAGAATCTAGCCCTTGCAGAGATTGAGTACTTATTGCGACGGCGTGGAGCAAGTCTTAGTGATTATTCTACTATGCCCTTTCCGGATAGCGACAGTATGCAATCAAATTCAAATCGTCTGCTTTTGGATGAGTTGAACTACGATCGAAAGGCCCTTGCTGTTGAACATGCTGTGCTTCTTGAAAAAATGACTGACGAACAGAAAGGAGTCTACTCAACAATTATGTCGTCCGTGGATTCTGGTCAAGGCGGAGTTTTTTTTGTATATGGCTATGGTGGAACCGGGAAAACATATTTGTGGAGAACTTTATCTGCTGGCCTGAGATCGAAAGGTGGTATAGTGCTGTGTGTCGCATCGAGCGGAATAGCATCACTTTTGTTGCCTGGTGGACGAACTGCTCATTCTCGATTTGGCATACCATTGAATCCTCACCAGGACTCTTCCTGCAATATCAATCAGGGAAGCCCTCTCGCGGAATTGATAATACGTTCTTCTTTGATAATCTGGGATGAGGCTCCAATGATGCACAAGCATTGCTTTGAAGCTGTTCAGACATCGTTGCAAGATATTATGGGAGCAATTGATCCTTCTAACAAGGAAAAACCATTTGGAGGCAAATCAGTTGTTTTTGGTGGAGATTTCCGGCAAATTCTTCCTGTAATTCCAAAGGGTAGCCGTCAGGACATAGTGAATGCTGCGATTAATGCTTCTGACATCTGGAGGAGTTGTACTGTGCTCAGGCTTACAAAAAATATGCGTCTTCAGAGCCTTCAAGATTCCGAGGAACGTGAAGAGGTTGCTCGGTTTGCTGAATGGATTGCGAGCATTGGTGATGGAACCATAGGAGGGTCAAACGATGGTTGTGCAATGATTGACGTACCTGAGGATATATTGCTTCAGCCATCTGATGATCCGATTGCTCAAATTGTAGAAAGCACGTACCCAATGTTTAAGCACACAACCAATGATCCCAGTTATTTGAAGGACAGAGCAATATTAGCACCGACGCTTGATGTTGTTGAGTCTGTCAATGAATACATGACATCCTTGAATTTATCAGAAGGTAATACGTACTTGAGCTCCGATAGTACTTGCAAGTCGGACTCTAATAGTGATTTTCTTTCTGAAATCCACACGCCCGAGTTCTTAAATAGCATCAAATGTTCGGGAATTCCAAATCATCAGTTGCATTTGAAGATCGGAACCCCTGTCATGTTGTTGCGGAATATGGATCATTCTATGGGTTTATGTAATGGGACGCGGTTGGTTGTGACAAGACTATCCGCTCATGTTCTTGAGTGTAAGATACTCTCTGGGGATCACGAAGGAGAGAAGGTGTTGATTCCTAGAATGGCGATAACTCCTTCCGATGTTAGAATTCCTTTCAAGTTTCAGAGACGACAATTTCCTATTATGGTATCGTATGCCATGACTATCAACAAGAGCCAGGGACAATCGTTATCGCATGTTGGTTTATTTCTTAAGAAGTCGGTGTTCAGTCATGGGCAATTATACGTTGCTGCCTCCCGTGTCACCACTCGAAGTGGGTTGAAGATATTAGTCTGTAATGACGATGACGTGTCGCCCAATAAGACCCAAAACGTTGTGTACAAAGAAGTGTTTACTAATTTATGAAGTTTTTAATTTGTTTTTCTCTATTTTACATTTGTTACATATCTACAAAGTGCATTAAATTTAATGTTAATATTTAAAAATTTCAAAAAAATATACCAGCCGTGCATCGCACGGGTCAGTACTAGTTGTTACCAAACATATAAAATACACAATGCAGTATTTTAGCACAAGGGATTCAAGAGCACAAAAGATTAGGAGGAAGTAGAGGAAAATCATATATTTCTTTATTAAGAATAGTTGCTTTTTTTTAAAGAAAATAAACAAACACAAAATCTAGATTTATTTTTGCTTTGACATACATTTCCTATCCCTTTTTTATTTTTCTTTTCTTATTAAAATTGGTTATAGAATATGGCATCTCATATCTCTTTTTTCCCTTATCAATTTGGTTAAACTCCAAATTTACTAAAGCATCGTGAAACAACATCTCGATCTTGAGACCTATGTTCTAAAAATTGGCTTAGGCGGTGCCCGACCATCTCCGATTTGCACAAATCGGCCGAAAAAATGGCCAGGCGGCGCCTAGTCGGGCCTTGGCGGCCCTAGGCTCGACGGCCAGGTAGTTAGGCGGCGCATAGGCGCTTCTAGGCGGACTTGGCGGTAATTTTTTATTTTCTTAATACTAATCACATTATTTTGTTCTCATGTTTTCTTTAAAATATATTAATATTTTTATTTGAATTTAGGTTTGTGGATTTATTATAAGTTGAGATAGTTTTATTTTGTAGGTAGTTAAAATAAATAAAAATTAAGATATTTAATATTGATTTCTAGGCCCCGACTAGACGGCGGCGCTAGGCGCTAGTCGAGCATCTTTCCTAATATGGAGGTCTCCAACTTTTTCAGAAGTGCTTCTGACCAAAATGTGCTACTTCTAGATGCAGATAATGAAATGGTTTTCAACATGACGAGGTTTCAGTTTGATAGTGGGTGGCTCAAGGTGGAGGGAGTGGCTCAAGCTGTGGAAAGTGGATGGCCAATGCTTACTGAAGGGACACCCATGTTCCAGGTTCACCAAAAGTTTAAGAATACTAGAATGGCCTTGTTAGCTTGGAGTAAACAAACTAAGAGGAATTGTAAGGAAGCATTCCAGTCACTTACAACAAAGCTAAAACAACTGAGACGTGAAGGGGGAGAAAGAAACTGGGAGGAGTGGAAGGTAATGAAGAATGATTTGGACAGTGCTTATAAAGAGGAAGAAAGGTTTTGGAGATTAAAATCTCGAGCTCTATGGCTTAAAGAAGGTGATAAAAATACTCGGTTCTTTTATGCCTTTGTTACTCAGAGGAGAAGAAGAAACAATATTTAAAGACTGCTTGCAGAGAATGGAGAAGTGTGTGAGAGTAAGAATGGCATAGTTACTCATATTACAGAGTTTTACTCTTCTCTTTTCACCACAGAGTGTTCTCAGGGGGGAGGGAGGAGATCCTTCAGTACATACCATTCCATATCAGATGAATTGAACAACTCTCTTATCAAACCTGTTGAGGAGGAAGAGGTTAGAGATGTTGTTTTCAGTTTGGCTCCTAAGAAATCTCTTGGAGAGGATGGTATGTCTGCTATTTTTTTTTTTTTTCAACATTTCTGGCATATTATAACGGTGGATGTGTTTAGAGCTATTAAAAGTTTCTTCTTGTCTGGCCAATTGTTGAAGAACTGGAACCACACTATTGTCACTCGGATTCTTAAATGTTTGTATCCTAAAACCCTCAGTAATTACAGACCAATTAGCTTGTGTGGTGTCCTGTACAAAGTGATTGCCAAAATATTGGCCAACAGATTGAAATCATGCGTTGATGTGTGTATTAATCGAGTGCAGAATGCATCTGTCCCAGGCAGACAGTTACTGGAAATGTGGTCATTGCACATGAAATTTTTTATTTCTTGAATAGACACATGTCTGGACCTAACATGTTTTTAGCCTTGAAGTTAGAAATGGAAAAGGTTTATGACAGGGTTGAAGAATTTTTATCATTGTCTTTTGATAATGTTTATGGCTCGAAAAAAATATCTCTTAATTATATTATTCTAATTCTAATACTACAATATGATGCAGAAAATAAAAAATCAATAAGTTCAACAATAATCACATAAATATGTCGTGACCTAGTTGATTATGAGTGTCATTCCATCTGAGATAAGTAACTCATGTTTCAGTTTGTTCTCATTTAATAAATGAGTATAAGACTCAACTCGAGTTTGACATGTTGAAGCTCGCGAAAGCTTAGATCGACTTGACTCATTTAATAAATCTAAAATTCTAAACGAGTTGTTTGTGAAAACAAAATAATTTCGCAAACAAGTTTGACACGATTGTGTATTTTATGAAAAATACATGCTTAAAAAATAAATAGTTTGTGAACAAACTCACTTTGGTTCGTTTAATAAACAAGCTCAATTAGTAGTATAAACTTGATTCATTTAAAAAAAAAAAAAATGAGCCGATCATGAGCATCCATGAGAACATAGTTATTTTTGCGAATAACTCGGTTCGAATAACAATTTTATGGTCGATTCATGATTATTTAGAAGATTATTTATTCATATTTTATCTACACAACTGTAATGTTGCATTTGTTTTTTATTTCTTTTTGTTGAATAGCTGGTGTTTACTATTAGAACTCATTTCAGTTTAGTATTATTTAACAAAAAAAACTAGCTTGATTTTATTGATATTAATTATGATACAAGGTTGATGATCATTACATGTAAACGTAATAATGATACTATAAATATATAAAAGTCTCAATAAATTTTAAAAAGTATGATGAAAGTTAAGGATTATAATAAGAATTGAGAAATGCTACGGTACCGTTACGGTACCATCTCGTCGGGAGTTTTTAACTGTTGGAATCCAACAGTAAAACACCCGATACGATAGTACCGTATCGAGACCATAACATTTCCCATAAGAGTTATATAAATTATTTTTAAAAAGTCCACCAAAGTTATTACCACAAAATCTACTAAAGTCACCCACTTTTGTTACATTCAATTAATACACCCGGTAAAAAAATAAGTAGACATATAGGTCATTTACCCTAAAACCCTACCCTTGTCTAATTCCTCCGCCCTATCGAACACGAACAGGGAAAACCATTTTGAAGCCTCCTGTTATTTTTTTGTATGATATTTTGGCTTAAATAAATACTCTCAAAGCCTCCTCTTCTCCGATTCATTTCAAGCAGCCGAGAGCTCATCTGCCGCAAGAGAGTAAGTAGTCAGCTTCATGTTCTTTTTGCTCTCATTCTCTCAGTGTTTCTTTATATTTTTTGGTTCCTGCTCCTATTAGAAAAAACGAAAATGAAGAGAAAGAAATTAATGAGTAACTCTGGAAACAGGGTTTNACTTTGGGATTTTATTGTTGAATAATGATATTTACTGGACTTATCGATGACCATGCGGCCCTTGCTTTGTGTTTGGCCTAGTGTTTCGCACATTTGTATTAGGAATTAATTGTTTCTGGAATTTAATGCCCTAGTTTTTGCGTGTTCTTATGTTGTTTAGCTAGGTGATTCTTTAATGAACTTATTTTTGTTGAATTGTAATTACATCTGAACGGTTGATTTGTTAACAGTCAGCGTGTATCAGGCAGTTCATAGTTGATTCAGAGTATTGGCAGCATTCTTGGTGAACTTGTAATATTTATTCTCTTCTTATGTATATAAAGTGAGATAATTTTTGGAGATCACATTTTATGCAGTTCAATGGCTGGTTTTCTACTCAATAAGAAAAAGAAAAGTGCTAAGTTGTTAGATCCTCCTCCAAGGAAGAAGCAAAAAGCAGAAGTTACTTTACAGAAAGAAGCAGAGAAAGAAGACTTGCTCAGTAGTGATTCAGATGGCAGTTGTGAACCCGAAGAACTTGAAGAATCTGATGTGGAAGAACAAGATAACACTGAATCTCTTTCAGAAATGTCATCTGATGATGACGATCCTTTTGCCCATGATATACTCCTTGGAAGTGAGGATGAAGATGATAAAGGTACTTCCTTTTCCAGTGGCGTTTTGTAATGTTAATTAGCTTATAGGGTCGTTCTCGGTATTACTTTACATCTATTATAATGTTTACTTACTCATTTCTTCGAGTAGAGGAGGATGCAGGTGAGGATGCTAGTGAGGATGCAGATTCAGATTCTGACGAGTCTGATATCGAAAGGAGAGCAAGAGCCATTGATGAGGAAAGGGTGCAGGAACAAGCAGATGGAGAAGCTGAGTTACAGCTTAACATTAGAGAAGAAGCTGATGAGTTCACTTTACCAACTCCGGAGGTTTGGATTATTGTGTTTCTCTATTCTCTTGAAAAGAAACTTTCAATGTTTATTAGTTTTTTATTATTTTATTTCTTGATAATGCAGGAGCTTGAAGAAGAGGCAAATAGGCCCCCTGATCTTTCCAACCTTCAGAGAAGGATCAAAGAGAGTACGTTTGGTTTAATACATTTTTTTGTTAGTTTGAATTATCTTTGATTTATGTCGAGGTTTGGGTTATTACTTCAGTCGTGCGTGTTCTTTCGAACTTTAATGCTTTGAGACAAGAGGGAGCGGCACGCAAGGACTATATCGATCAGCTTAAAAGGGATTTAGGTTCATACTATGGATACAATGAGTTTCTGATTGAAGCTTTAATTGAGGTTGTTTTACTTGCTCTGGATATTGCACCACTTTCATGATCTTTATTTGAAGGTGCATTTAGTTATTGATTTATTTTATTTTATTTTTTATCCATCTTTGCTCAGATGTTTCCAGTTGTTGAACTTATGGAACTTATTGAAGCTTTTGAGAAGCCAAGGCCTATATGTCTTCGCACAAACACTTTGAAGGTATGTATGTATTCTCTTTAAAGAAAACCTTTCGCCGTGAGCTTTAGTAAAAGATCTGTTACGGAACAAGTTGTATGGTGTTGATATTTCTCTAATGATATTTAGACTCGTCGGAGAGATTTGGCTGGTATTCTATTGAACAGAGGTGTCAATCTTGATCCACTGAGCAAATGGTCAAAAGTAAGATTTTCCACATGTCTATGAGAATTTATCATAATTTATAATGTGTACATCACATTTATTTTCCTTTTGTGTTCATGGCACTCTTGTGTTTTCTCATAGGTTGGTTTGGTTGTATATGATTCACAAGTTCCAATTGGGGCCACTCCAGAGTATATGGCTGGTCACTACATGGTACATTCTGATTGTAGGTTTCCTACAGTTTAGTTTATGTTTACCACATAATGATTATGGGTTTATTTGTTACAGCTTCAAGGTGCAAGCTCCTTTTTGCCTGTGATGGCCCTTGCTCCTCAAGAAAAAGAAAAAATTGTTGACATGGCGTGAGTGTTTCTTATTTTTTTCGTAACTGTTTTGATTTTTGTAACCTCTTTGTTTGCATATCTGTTCTGTTTCTACTGATGGTATGATTGTTCCATCTCATGTGATAAACTTTTTTCAGTTTGCAGCTCTAATTTTCTTCCTGTCCTCCATTTTTCTGCTGCATGTTCTTTAAGCCCTTTCACTCTTGCCTTTGTTTGTGCGATGAGTTTTCATTGTCATAAATTCTGGTTACCTGAACCTGGACTTCATTGATGGTGCTATAAAAGAGTTTCACTCATTTCCAAATCAGTTATCTGTTATCTTGTGATTATGATGTATACATGATGGAACTCTGGTGTTTACAACTTTACCTTGTAGTTCTCGACTTCTTGCCCTTCTGATTCAGTGTGTTTGTAGGGCTGCTCCTGGTGGGAAAACTACCTATATTGCTGCTCTTATGAAAAATACTGGTGAGGAACTCATTGGAATCAAATAATGAGGGATACTTCTTTTTACTAAATAAATTTAGAACTTTATTCCTGTGCTTCAAAATTGAATTGCAAAAGGTCTTAATTTATATCATTTTTTTCACACGTCTTGAGTGGGAAAACCTTTTTGATTAAGCTATATCTACGAAATATATTTGGAAGCATATGTTTAGAAGAAATATACTTCTTATTTTGCTGAAGTGCACATGATATAAAAAATGAGTAGTCATGAAACTTTTTCATTGTTTATTGTATATTTCATACCCGCCAGACCAATTTTTGCTCTTATTACTTTCATAATTTAATAATTAATTGCATGCCTCTTATCAAAAATGAAAAGGAAAGATAAAAAAAATAAAATAAATGAAATGAAATAAGGAAGGTGTGTACCTGACTCTTTGGTGTAATGGTCATCATTCGATGTGCCTGTTTCTTCTTTTTCTTTTTTTTAATGGTTTTGCAAAACAACTGACACGATGTAAAAATCTCCTCGTAAAGGTATCATTTATGCAAATGAAATGAAGGAGTCGAGGCTCAAGTCACTCACCGCCAACATTCACCGGATGGGCGTAACGAACACCATAGTTTGTAACTATGATGGGAGAGAGGTGATAATCTTGCTCTATATTTCCTGATTCATTGCATATGATGATTTATTTCTTTTGTATGTATAAAGATCTTTATCCGACTGGCTCAATATAATGTTTATTTCTTCTGCTTAATTGCAGCTGCCAAAAATTTTGGGGAACAACTCAGTTGATAGGGTTTTACTGGATGCCCCTTGCAGTGGCACTGGAGTATGCAATCTAGCTTCATCACAAAGTGCATGTTTTAAGATTCTTTTTCATCACCATGGGAAGTAGAGTAATGTAGTTTTCCTTTAATTTTGCAGGTTATATCTAAGGATGAGTCCGTGAAAACCTCAAAAAGTGAACTAGAGATACAAAACTGTGCCCACCTCCAAAAGGTATATTCTTTGTGTTTTAAATTATGGGGATTTTGCACCCACCGCTTACTTGGAAATGAAAACTTTCTTCAGTGCCTAAGGCAATGTAGAGTTATCGGCAATTAACTATTATGTTCTGTGGGCAGCAATTAATACTTGCAGCTATAGATAGTGTGGACGCAAACTCAAAATCAGGTGGATACATTGTTTACTCTACATGCTCTATAATGGTTGCTGAGGTCCGTAATTTCTTGTACATCAATTGAATCTTATAGCCATAAAGCCTTCCTGTTTTNCTACCAGATTTATTCGATTCAGGGGGCATCGTTTTCATACATCCCTAGATAAGACAAGGCGCTTTTATCCCCATGTCCACAACATGGATGGGTTTTTCGTCGCTAAGGTGTGTTTCACCTCCAATTTCACTGTTCCTTTTGAATCAATTTAAACCGAGTTTGCCAGTTATTCCATGCATCTTATTTGGGCCTGTGACGTGGATGTTTCTATGCCCCGATTCAAATAAAATTCGATTAGAACTACAGCTTATATTTTTCTGACTCTTGTATCTAGTTTATTTTTTCGTGAATAAACAAGTTGTAGTTCAAAATTATGAACATCCACTGAAGTGTTACAAACACCTAATGATAGTAACTCGGTGCATTTTATAATTTGTCTCAAGAATATTGTGTTCCTGTCTTGACTTTTATGAATGTACCATTTGCGTATGCAGCTGAAGAAAATAAGTAATCGGAAGCCATCTGCGCAGCAGCCTGAAAATATGGGTGAAGTTGAATTTGAAGAAAAAAATGAACAGAACCGTGTTGAAGAAGATAGTGAAATACGTCAGAAGAGAAAAAACGCTGAAGCAAAAGAGAACAAGAAAAGCAGCAATGGGCAAAGAGAACAAAATAAGGCACCCGAGAATAAGAAACGAGAGAAAAAGAAACCACCATCCAGAGAGGAAATTGCAAAAATCAGGTAGATTGCTGTAGTTTCCAGACATCATTGTTTATAATAAAGACTTTTAATGTTCTTCCAGAAAGAATTATATGTACATGGACCAATAGGCCTTTTTCCTTACATTTCGATTAGTTCTTACGGTACCACATATATACATACTAATTTTTACTTTCCTTCTGTTGTTGATTTGCAGAGAAGATAAGAGGGAAGCTTTGAGGGAAGCAAAGAGGAAAGCTAAGGCAGAAGGCAGAAAAGAAGTGAAGAAAATATCACAGGCATTATATGGTTAAACCGTGTGCAATTTATAGATTAGATTTAGCTGTTGGAGATCTAGAGCATGTCTTACAATTTTATGATACTCTTCCTACAAACTTTTGTCCAAGTTTGCAAATACTGGCCTATTGTGTGCCACAAAAATTTTGTATTACCAGATATTTAAAAAAGTACTATTATTATTACATAGTGTAAAAGTAAATTGGCGCTCCCATACAAACACACAATACTAATATTCCACATATTGGCAAGTTATATAGTTAGTGTAAAAGTAAATGGACGCTCCCATACAAACGTACAATACTAATATTCCACATGTTGGCAAGTTCTACAGCTAACATACAATACTGCTCTGTCAAATTACCAAGCTCTGTAAGCAAATTAACATTCCCTTGCAAAATCTAGCAACCAATGTACAATGACTGACACTCAAGTTCATAAGATAAAACCTATGTAATGACCAAAACTTGAATTAACTTGTCAAAATTATTAATAAAAATTATCCATAATCCTAACACACAGTAGTATTCAACAATTCACTGCATCTGTGCTGGTACAAGAGACACACAGTTGGAGCTAGTTTCTCTGCACGGAGCGCCTTTGCCTCTTGTACTTCTTCTGCACATCATCCCTTACTCCCCCCACCACACTACTCCAAACCCCTCCCTCAACAACATGCTCTGAAGACACTGATCTGCCACAGTCATCATCATTTGCAGCAATCGGCCCATTTGCGACCAAATCAGTGGACCCCACCTCATCCACAGCCCCCTCCTTCCTCTTCCCTCCATTCCCTTCATCCTCTTTGGTGTTGCTGCCTTCTAACTTGTCGACAGCTGCCGATGGGGAGGGCTCTCGGCTTCCAGTGATGGTGTCCAGCTCTATCATTTCCGACTGCAGATTGTCCTCTTGCTCGACTGCCGCAAATGGATGGTGGCATGCAGCATTCTGTTCGCCGTTGTTGAGCTGAGTAGACTCTGTAGGCGAGGGCTGCTCGGGGGTGGAGGCAAAGTAAGCTCCTTGTCCGACTGTATGGGCTCCGCTCATCCCGCCTCTCCTCCTGGGCTTGCAGTGCTTCGTCTTAGGCCCAACTGCTGCCCCTGCCCCTGCCCCTGCCCCCTCCTCCTGCTTCAGTGTTGAGGTTTCAACAGCGTTGGTTCTCAACGTGAACGAGCAGATGTCCCGGATCTTCCCCAGGGCATGAAGAAATGGGTCTTTAGTGTCTGCCAAAGATGAAATGACAATCAGAATCTAAAGCATCGACTGTTAAAGACAGAGTATATTTTTCCTCCCTAAAATTATTTTGGCTAAATTGCATTTTTATTCCTGCTGATTTAACGTCATAGCAACTTTAGTCCCAAGATTCTAACATTTCGCCTTTTAGTCCTGTAATTCAATATTTTGCAGCAATTCCAGTCCTCAAATGACTAAAATTGCAACAAATTCCCAATTTATGTTTTTGGGATGAATTTTTTATTAGCAATTTAAGTCATGTAATTTAAAATTTAATTTCAATTCCAGTCCTGTAATTTGAAATTTTGTTGCAATTGCAGTCCTCAGAGGATTGAAATTGCAGCAAAATATTAAATCACAGGACCAAAAGGCAAAAAATTGGAATATTGGGACTAAAATTACTATAACGTAAACCAACAGGACTTAAAATGCATTTTTACCAATTATTTTTCGTGTTACCAAGCAGTTTCAAATTATTTTCCATCTATTGAAAAGATAAAAATTGAACCTGAAGCTTCAGGATCCAACTGCATGGCGTTTGAATCTGGAGTATCGTGGAACTCAGATATGCAGAGGGAGGAATCCCACGTCTGAGGTGTATCTACTCCAGTGTCGGGCACAGTAATTGACGGCATAGGAGAGTGCATCACGCCCAATGACGGTGTGGACACTGTAACAGGAATATATGAAGCCCTCTTTCGGTTCTCGAGAGCTGCTCCACCTAAAAACCCACCTCTCTTCCTTTGTCTGCCTCGCTGAGCCTTGGGCGGGATGGACAGTGATGTAGCTGGAGATGACGGGCCCAAGTCTGGAAGGGCGGAGAGAAGGCGGTGGCCCTCGTGAGCAGTTCTCAGAGAATATGTGCACACATCGAGGATATCCCTAAGGACTTCTTCCCCTGAGATCTCGCAGCCTTGATTTAGCGCATCCGATACCAGGTGGTATATTTTCTGTAAGCTCTGGGCCTGAACAACATTCCATATATATTTGGTTTATGAAGGGGTGGGGGGCAAAGAATGGGAGGAATTGCCTGATTGTTTTATTTAACAGTACGATTAATTACCAAGTGTTATTCGTTAATCCTAATACTAAGTTTGTTTCTTTAATATTTTGGCAATACGAAACAAAATTGCTTACACTAACTGACCAACCCAACAGCTATCCAACTCTGGTCCGCCTTCATTTCGAGTCAATGGCTATCTAACATTTGACGCCATCATGGTAGATTTTATAATACACCCCGCAACTTCTCAAAGTATTACAAGGCCAGAGATTTTCATTTAGCTATTTGTAATATTCAGACAAACTGAGAAGCATGAATGTCAATGGGCAGTGGAAAGTTTTGGCTATACTGACAAACAGGGGTTGACGGGTGCGGTCCCACGGACGAAGCGCACCAAATCAGGGAAGCCCAAATGAATAAGTTCCAACAAAATTATCACCCAACAACATCACTTGCAAAACTGAAGATGAACACAACCTAAAGGGTGGTTTTTGTAATGTACAGAGTCATCCGCAGGTTGACCAGAACTAAGGTAGATTTTCATAAAAATTTAACGAGTAATTAGGAGACTCCCTGCAAAAGTGTACCATTTTCAATAGAATCATCAGGTACTCGCATTGCTATATCCACGAATTAATCATGCAAAAAGCCTCAAGTAGTCAGTCAAGTGAAATCATTTTTTTACAGCTACGAAAATGAATTAATATCATTTTTTTTTTTTTTTTTTACCATGGCCTCCTTTGCGCCTCCACCTCCCTGGTAGCCGTTGCTCGGACGAGCAGCAGGGTTACCGATCAACAAGCGGGTAATCCTCCTGTACCACATCATGTAAGGATCACTTTGATCCATGGGGCACTCGATTTTAGGGGCTGTCACAACTCTGGCCTCACGTCTGGCCCACATGTCCACAAACTGCCGGTGGTGCTGCACCCAGTCATAGTTCTGCCGCCCACGGCGGTCAGTGAAATGGATGTCCGGAATGGTATCACAGGCGGCAGGGATCGGCTGCTGCTGACCAAACTGGCGTAGGGCACGGTCAGGGTGGTGGAATTCCACCACATCGAAGCATATCAGTGGGGCCACCGTCTGCCAGATCCTCCTTCCTGACAGACAGTATTCGGGCAGGATGCCCAACACATCTAAAGAATATGGTTCCCATATGAACTACAAAAAACACAACGTAAATTTCACATGCTGGAGGATATGAAATTTGGTCAAAACTTAAAAAATAATATCATCATTTTCTGTTTTTAATTACACTGAAATCAAGGGTATTTTTGTTAATTAAATGAAGGAATACATGGAAGAACCTGGTCATCCTTCATGTTGTCCAGTAAGTCCCTGTACAGGACTAGAACATGTGTCCCCACGCTCTCCAGCTTGAAGCCAATATTCCACCTACGGCCAACAAATTCTTCTGGATGAGGAACAAGTTAACTTATCATCACTTACGTGAATTATATGCATATCCACATGTATACCTGGAACCATAGGGGGGAGCAGGCAAAGGAGGCTCCCCAGCAATTGCATCAGGCTGCTGCTGCTGCTGCTGCTGCTGTCGGGGCGTTAATCTCCCAGGTCGAATGAAAGGCAGTCTCTCCCATGCCCAAATCTAGTCATAATTGTAATCAGACAAATAAGTCTCAATATTTTCATCTATTTCTATGGCAATTTTATTTCCACATCTTATAAAGGTTAGATATTTTTGTCAAAATTATCAGTGTAGATCCTTCATGGTCTCCGCCTACAAGGATTAAACGAATTTTAATCCTGCAACTTCGTTAGCCATTTAGGTAATTTGGCGGTCATTTCTTGAATAAATGAACCATTGAAACAGCCAATCACCAACACCAAAATCACACAAACCAAAAATTTCACAAAACATAAAGCATGCACAACTAAAACTTCAACGGAGCCAAAAATCGCCATCATACACACTTCGCGGACCAGGAAAATCGCAGTCAAGCATATCTTCATTTCACACAATCCAGAATACCTGTAGAAGCACGAGAGGCCCACATATATCAGACGTCTCGGGTTTAGTCGCCCGGCACAGAGCTCGGTACAGGCAAGCAAGAACGGCACTCCCCCAGCTCAACCTCCCGGCCGCCTCCAAATCCCGAAGCAGAGGCAAGTACATCAGCTTGACCTTATTATTAGACATGTCCGACAACAACTGCCCCCCGAGCAGCTGCAAGATGTACGCCCTCGCATAATACTCCACCGTCTGGTCCGAGGCATCATCTGGGAGCATCTTGAACCTCTCCTGCAGACACCTAATCTTAAGCCGACCGCGGTCAAAGTCTTCTGGGGGTGGCCTGAAACCGAGCAGCTCGCCGCAAATGTCCTGCCACTCGTCCATTGAGCGGTTAGTGTCGACTCCCGTGATCGGGTCCCCGTCCACTGGTAGGCCCCAAAGGACAGAAATGTCCTGCAGGGTGACGGTGGCCTCGCCAGCTGGCAGGTGGAAGGTGTGGGTCTCGGGTCTCCAGCGCTCGACTAGAGCAGTGATCAGGGCATGATCGAGTCGGATGCGGCCGGCCTTGTAGACTCCGTAGAAGCCCGACTTTAGCATCATCTGCTGGACGCGTGGGGCCACAGCATCCAGACGCCAGAAATGGCCATCACATCTTCTGCAGGTCAGGGGCTCGAAATCGTGCCCGTTCCATATGTCAGTTGACCGGTGGTGGTTTTGGAGGGTGAGCACGGAGTTGTCAATGGGGCCCGGGTGCAGGGTGTAGCTCGTTCCAGCATCCA
Source organism: Striga asiatica (assembly GCA_008636005.1). Taxonomy (NCBI): domain Eukaryota; kingdom Viridiplantae; phylum Streptophyta; class Magnoliopsida; order Lamiales; family Orobanchaceae; genus Striga; species Striga asiatica. Next base: position 684,332 of record BKCP01007404.1, read on the forward strand.
TTTAGGCTGGATAAAGTGTGAAAAATAGAAAAATGAATTATATGTAAATATGGATGACTGAATTGAGGATGGTAATCTGAAAGTTCCTTTGACAAGTCAACAACACCTGCATATATTTTTCGGAGAAGTAGAAACAAGGATATAGTGATATACATGAATGTGTGGCAAAAGAACCAAATGACTTGTAATCCTCTTTCTATGAATCAGTTGTTCAAGAATTGATGGAGGAAACTTAGGTTCTTTTTTCATCCTTATTATAAACTTCTCTAGTATGTTTTATAACCATCTTCAATGCAAGTGAGTGTATCAACTTAACACTGAGAGTAATAATAGAAGATGATGATATTCATCTTCAACGAGTATATATCAGCTTAATGCTGAGAGTTGAGAATACAACATGAGAAAGGGGCAGCTTAAAAGATCATCAAAGTAGAGTTCAATTTAATAACCAAGAGGTAAATGTCTGGGTGGAATAGTTACAGCATGTGGATTTCCATTTTCCACACTAGGTAAAGTAATGTTAACAGCTCAAGAAATTGGCAACGCAAACAACACCAAGGGATCAACATAAACAAAATACACACCACTAATTAAGGGATTTTTGTGATTAATCAAAAGAATACAAATTGACTTGCATGCGTGAGATGAATCAGCTCCCTAATGATATTCATAGCTTCCAGTTGCTAGCCACATTGAAAAAAAAATTCAATAAATAGATACAATTAGAAACCATTTCATCACACTTTTTAGATTCTACAAAAACAATTTTGACGAAACAGAAGGCTCAATAAATGGGAAATGAGCTCAAATTCACCAAGCAAAAAGATGAATTCACTAGAATGGACCTCACCCAAATTCGTAAGCGATTTTGGCTTGATGAGAAGGAAATGCGACGATTTTGCCGTCGAGCGCCGAATGTTTGAAGCGTCGGAGAAAAATGGAGGGAATAAAGATGGGCCGAGCGAGTTTGCCAACGGCTCTTCAAATCTGTGAAGCTGTGAGAGAAATCTCCATTAGAAACGCTGTCACGACATCGTTTTCTCGCGTATCAGCGCGTTTGGGCAAAAAGGATAAAGTGCTAGGGTTTTAACTTCTTGGGTTGGGGCAATCATAGACGAAGAGACCTAAAAGCGTCCCTTCCCTTGTTTTCTCATTGTGGTCCTAAACTTTATTCACCCCGGTAATAATATATTAGTAATTTATTGTAATTTTTTTTTAGAACGATATATTTTATAAATAATACACATTATTACAGATAAGAAACCAACTAAATAGCCGAATAAATCAGTTATGCAGTCGAATCAAGTTGAGAAGAATACACAAATTGTAGCCGGGAACTAACAAAATGTTTCCAAAAGAAGAATACAAAAACTTACACAGGGGAGAATACAAGAAATGCATTCTCAAACGGGAGAGAAAAAAAAAACACAGAAAACACATGAAAAAACTAATACTCGACTAAACTAAAGCCCTCCCAAACAGAAACAATCGCTCCTAAGAGCCCCAAGCGCACCGACACCAAAGTCAACCACTCGAGCAGGCCAAGCTCCCAGCCCAAACACGGAATTAGAAACTCTCCTATCGGGCTAACTAGCACCTGACCGAAAGACTCGAAAACTACCCAATCGGCCACCACTGGAACGGAACCAGTAGACCAGCACCGAGGATTTCCCCTGCACAACTAGCGTTTGCGGCTGCCCGATCGAAGTCGCAGCCACCCCGCTGGGATCCCTGTTGGCCCAACTCTAAGGCACAAACAGAACCAGGAAAATCCCACCACGTCAGTCGATAGTCGAGATTCGCCACCACAAGAGGCCCAACAAGACGGCGGACCCTCCTCCGCCATGGCTCCTGTTGTATTTGTTTTGTTATTTTCTTGTGTTTTCAAGATCCATAATTCATTAATCCTTTACCCTTTTTCTTCACTAGTAAAATGCTCGTGTAAGTCATCTAGAGGGTTGGCTCGTTAGACTGGGACTTAAGTTTAGTAAAATAAATTAATTAGTTTATTAAACATATCATTACAAAAACGAGATATATTGTAGAACAAATGAGCTCCCAATGTTTTCTTTTTTCAAAACTGACATAATAATGTCTTAATATAAAAAGAATGAAATAACGTATTCCACTCCAACAAAAATGTATGAAAAATGAGTCACCAATGGAAAACAAAAACATACTAAAACAAAATAAGGACATAATGTATATTATGGATACATTAATTCTTTTATTTATTTATGTTAGGTGATTCAAGAGTTATTTTCTTTCATTTTGGTTTTGACATTTTCATAAAAAACACCCCGGAAGGGTAGGGTGTTAAGGTCGGATCCCCAACATGTATATAAACATGGTCCTAAATGGGCTGAAGTCATGAGTCTACACGTCCAAACGTCCAAAATAAACAAAACAAACGAACGAAAACAACCAATTAAAAAAAACAACAACAACTAAAAAACGAAAAGATTTGAGCCTAGTCAGAATGGAGCCCAGGCGAATAATACGCACCACGAGTGAGCTAAAGCACTAAAAATAAAAAGGACTATCCAAATCTGAACGGTGGATAGACCATCTGATCCATCCGTATAAGAGTACGGAGTCAGAGAGGGGCGTCGTCCGAATAAAGAATACGCCTATGGGGAGTGGAGGCCCCGATGCAAGCAAGGAAGTCAGAGGGTCGGTTTCCCTCGCAGAAGATGTACGAGATCCAGTAGCGAACCGACCGAAGTGTGGCTCTGATGCACATGAGCGGATGCTGAATTTGGCAGGAGCCTTAATGGCCAAAGGTCAAGAGGGTGGTGACAGCGGCAACGTCCAACTTTATCTAAATGTGAGAGGAGATAGAGGTATCCATCTGAAGCGCCTGAACCTCCGCGTCGCAGCTCGAGGAGGCCTGAAGAGGGGCACGGGAGGCGGTAATGAGAGCTCCGCTATGGTCCGTAATCAAGCCCCCACCTCCACGCGGCTCCGGTAAGTTGGTCAATTGATCCGTCTGTGTTTAGCTTAACCCAAGGGGGCTCGGGTCTCAACTAAACAGCGGCTCTGGGGCGTGGGTGCTGGACAGGTGGCAACAGAGGTGGTGCGATGCGGTGGGCGGCGTGCAGCCTGTCCAGCCTCTAAGTGTGAGTCTGCCCAAAGCTGTGAAGAGAGAGAGATGGCGATCTACCTGCAAAATAATGTGAGAGCACAAAAATGTAATATCTCTATGCTTCGCACTATTCCTTTCTGTCTAGATAGACCAAATGATCAGAAAATGAATGAGGAAGCCCTCGTGTCTAATGTGTGTGCTTTGTGAGAAAAAACTCAGGAGCTCAAAGAAATTATCCATAGTGAGAATGTATATATGAGTATAAGTAGCGAAATGCTCCCACACTCTCATCGCAACCTCGCTCTCTAAAAATAAATGTGAAAGAGTCTCAATCTGGAAACTAAGACGAAGGTCATTTGTAAGCTTTACCTACTACAACCAACACACAGAACATATAAAATGAAGTGAATCAAGTCAAATCAAACTGCAAACTGAGCCCTAATTGCAATTTTGGGTTTCTCTCTCCTCAACTAAACACATACTTGTGCTTGACGCAAAAGAAAAAAAAAATGCTTTTGAACTTTTCTAAATTGGCCTAAAGTCCAAATTTGTCAAAAATTAACTTTTCTGCCAAAATTGTTCCTCTCAAGTTAAAATTGTCAACAGTTACCTCTTTGTGTCAAAATAATTACTATTTATTTTATGTTAGTAATAAAGATTAAAAAATAATGATAATTTACTTATGTCTGTGTTTGACGCACATTCTAAATGTTTCAAGTCCAAATTTAGCAACAATTGAAATAATTACTGTTTATTTTATGCTAGCAATAAAATTTATAAAAAAATTATTAATTTTCAGATTTCTCATACCAAAAACGTCGAATCAAAGCTTACCAAAAATAAAAAAATAAAAAATGGAGAGACACATTTATTCTAAAACAATAGTTCATATTATTATTCAGATTTTTTATACCAAAAAATTCGAGACACTCTTTATCATGCTAAAAAAAGTGAGCAGTGCATTTCACACAAAAAATTATTTGAAATGTCGTAACAAAAAATGAATTAAATCGACACCAACTGATTATACAAATAAAAAATTGACCAGAGTATTTTTCATTAAAAAACATTGAGACACGAACATTATATCAAAATATTCATTCATATTTGGAGTGCTTATACTTTGTACGGACTCTCGGTTTGGAATCCAGACCTGGCATTTGAATGTCTATAGGTGAACCCCGGGAAGAAGCTCTAATAATCCTCCAAGGCTCGATTTTGTCGGAGTTACGATAATTTCAAACACAAAATTGAAATAAAAATTGAGACCCACGCTAAGAAATGAATATATTGGTCTGTGTATTTTAGGAACAATACATTGACTAATTTCCTACAAAAAAAAAAAATCAAGTCCTCAACTAAACCAAATAAATTTGCCCACTTTATGCTATATATTGATTAATTTATTTTGTATAGAAACGACCATCAAATACCAAAAATAAATTCGATCGCTTTATGTCATATGTTGATTGATTTATTTTCCATGGAAAAAGCCATCAAATACCAAAAATAAATTCGCCACTTTGTACCATATATTGAATAATTTATTTGTCACAGAAAAAGTCATCAGATACCAAAAATAAATCCACCCATTTTATACCATATATTGATTGATTTATTTTCAGATATAGTAAATAGAATTTTTTTTTTGCTGAAAATAGTTACTATTTCAGAAATAATCAAATCTTTATACATACATATATATATTGATTAATCAAACAAATACTAATTAAGAATGAAAATATAACTTGGATGAAAAACTACACATTTTTTTTATTAAGCACATAAAATTCATATAATGGATAGCATATTATGCAACGTATTGTAAAACATTATTAAATAAAACATCGGACCAAATTACTAAACACATAATTGTATCATAAAATTTGCCCAATAATAAAAATAATGTTGCCCATTTTTTATTGCAAGAAACAACAAATTTTAGCCCATTTACATTAATGAACTGACCTATTTTTTTTTCACTAAAATTGGCCCATTAAAATCAACTCAAATAAATAAAAATTTTGGCCGAATAAACCAAAAATATCCAGCCCAAATCAACTCCAATGCCTCAATTATGTAAGCCCTATTTTGTTTTAATTCACCTGATCGAATGATCAGCAACTAAAAACATCAAAGTAATCCAAACAAATAAGTAAATCCTGTATATAAGGCACGTGATTTGAAGTGAATTTTCTATGAAAAATCTATACCATAAATAAGTCATTCAAATCTGTGCCATACGGATTTAAACACGTGAATATCAAAAGTTATTCAAAATTTGAATTTAAATCGGATTTATAAAATAAGTAAGTCAAATACTTTGACTCATTTTTTTTTAACTTTCCACAAATGATTTTTCTGTCAATCTCTTTCAATTTATATAATTACATTAAACTACAACAATATTCCTCATAATTGACCCTCATTTTTGTTGCACTAAGATCTCATATAATGGGAATGGGGTGTTTGGTGCATTTGGGATTATTTTTGGGTGTTACTATTCACCGCCCCCCATATTACTAGTCACCGCCCCCCTTGGACAATTTTGGCCTTCTCATTTTTTCTAAACATCTCAGAGGAAAGTGTACGGTGAAATGTCGTCAAATTCGGAGGTACGAAAAAATACGTGTCCTGCCGCCGGTTCCGGACAGCTTATAGCCCGTCCGGAACCGGCGTCCGGACGGCTTAAAGACTGTCCGGAACCGGCGGCCGGACGTCTTGAAGACCGTCCGGAAAGCATGGCCGGTCGGACCGGCCGTGTCCGAACCGGCCGGCCGGACGGCAAGAAAGCCGGCCGGAAACGACGGCCGGTCGGAACCGGCTCCGTCCGGTTCAGCCGGCCGGTCGGCAGTTTTTTTTTTAAAAAAAAAAATAAATTTATTATGTTATTTATTCGAAATAATTATGTTATAAATTGGACTATATTATTATGTTATAAATTATTATGTTACATTTTAGACTTGATTATGATATAAATTGGACGTTTATCGTGTTAGGAGTTACAAATTATTATGTTACATGTTGATTATAATATAAATTGGACGTTTAGATATTATCGTGTTACGAGTTAGAAATTATTACATTATATATTAGTTTTAGTTATGTTATAAATTGACGTTAGATAGTATCGTGTTAAGAGTTACAAGTTATTGTGTTACATGTTTATTATAATATAAATTGGACGTTAGATATTATCGTGATCGTGTTAGGAGTTACAAATTATATTAATTGAACGTTACATAATATCATGTTACGAGTTACAAATTATTATGTTACATCGTAGAATTAATTATCTTAATTTAACATGTTCTAAAAATAAAAATATTTTACTATATAGCAGGAGTCATGGGAAGATTTTGGAGGAGATGGTGTTGATTACAGTCTGCGTTTCGATACATCTTCATTCTATAATAGTGCTCAGGAGGCTATTGAAGCTGCAAAACACCAGGCAATGCTGAATGGTTTCCTATTAATTATTTCGAGCCACAAAAAGAAAACGGTCAGACTTTTGAAATGCCATAGAGGCGAACGGTACAGAGGCACAGGCGGAAATTCTAGAAGGACAAAAACGAATAAGTGCGGCTGCAATTTTGAGATCAAAGTAAAAAAAGTGTCCGGCGTTCCATACTGGAGGATCTGTAGATGTAGCAATGAAGAGAAAGGCTACCATAACCATGCATTTGCTGTGTATCCTGAGGGTCATAGCAGTTGAGCGGTCTCAGCGCTTCATCTAAGAGAATTGTTCGTGACATGACGGACGCTCAGGTGGCCCCGAAAAAAATTATGGCCGCGCTGAAGGAAAAGAATCCGGGAGACAACGTTCATGTGCGCCAGGTATATATATTTATATCTTGTAATATATGTTTTAATTAAATTTTTTAAGTTAATTATGATAATTAGTAATTTTTTATATGTAAAAGTTATTGTAATAATTAATAAATTTTATTATATTTACTAATGTATTACTATTGTGATAGTTAATAATTTTTTTATCAAATTAATCGCATTAATATACTTTTTTATTTATTAATATAATAAAAAATTTTTGTTTTAAATTATAATAATCATTATAATTAACGCTAATCGGTGACAGGTATATAACTTTAGAGATAAGCTGCGGAGAGAGGGTTCCGACGGTAGAGACGTTCCTACTCTGCTTATGCATTTGGCCGTGAGCAGCGAGTATACAGTTTATGTAGAATCCGATCCGAACACGAAAGTGTTGACGCATATATTCATGGCCCATCCTGCGTCGATCAATCTATTCCGGACATATCACTGGTATGTCGGTATAGATTCCACGTATAAAACCAACAGGTATGTTACTTTATAAATACTTTATTAGTATGAATCTTAAAAGTGTTGACGCATATATTTATGTGCTTATATCTTTTGTCTTCTTGGTCACATTTGCACAGGTACAAGATGCCGTTGGTCGAGATGATTGGGATGATGCCGTGCAACCAGAACTTCCTAATTGCGTATGCCCTCATCAGGGACGGGAAAGAGACCAGTTACGACTGGGTTCTAGAGAAGTTGAGACTACTGATAGGCCAAAGCGTATATCCTCATGTTGTTGTCAGTGACAGAGAGTTGGGTCTACTCACTCCTATTCAGAGGCATTTTTCTGAAGCAGCCCACTTACTCTGCACGTGGCACATCAACAAGGATGTGGAAGCCAGAACCTACCACCTATTTGGGAAGAATAAAAAATTCTCGGAGATTTTCACGCACAGTACGTGGAAGGCGATTGCAGAGGCCAGTACGTTCGATGCCTACAATGATGCCGTTGCCGAGCTGCGCGCAAAATATTCGAACAATGCAGAGGTGATACGGTATGTGGAGGGCACATGGTTAGTGCACCGCGAGAAGTTTGTGAAGGCTTGGACCAACCGAGTGACATATTTTGGAAACACAACTTCCTGTAGGGTGGAGAGTGCCCACTCTGCGTTGAAGGAGTGGCTTCAGACGTCCACCGGCGCGCTCGATACGGTTTGGCAGAAGATTAATAAGCATATCGATAATCAAGTGACTGAAATCAAGTACGTACTGCAATTTTTAAATGCGTTATTATATTACTGCATTAATTAATTATAATCTAACGTTATGTAACGTATTATCAGGACGGCGCTTGAGGCCTCGAGATCTAAGAAGAATACACGGTATAAGGGAATCCGTTTCGCGAGCGTGATACTGAGGGTCTCGCATTACTGTCTGAGTTTATTGGACGCTGAGCTTACGAGGATGCACAAGTTGGACACCGATGTTTACACTAGCTGCGGTTGTGTATTGCAGCTCACTCATGGACTTCCTTGTGCCTGTCTCCTCCGTAACGCAAAAGATTTCGACACTCCGATTGATCTCGGAATGATTCACCAGTTCTGGAGAACGCTCGAGAGCTTAGAGCCAGGTAATTTAAGATTAATGTTTTATTTATAATTTTCTATTAAAATACATTATTTGTTTTTAGTCAATGACTTTTTTATCGTATACTTGTAGGGACTGGTCATCCGAGCCAGACGAGCAACGCTGCATGGTCAGATGCGACGTTCTTTCATACGCTTGTGACCGAGGTTGAAACCCGCGATCCCGCGACGATGCGGTACGTGAATAAGTTCATGTACAGTCATCTTTACCCAGACCAACAGGATTATGCGGAACCTGAGGTTAAGGATAACCCGCGAGGTGGTCCCAAGAAAATTAATTCAACTAAGCGTAAACCATCTGCTTTTGAGTACAACGAAAAATCGCGAGGTCGGAAATCGAGCCGTACGACCAATTCTTCGCGTGGAAAGACAAGTTCGTCTTCTCAACAGTCACAAGGGGATGAAGGTCATACATTTTTTTTTTTTAAATACGGCTGAGCGTTAATTAAAGTATTTATATGATTATATAAATTGTGACGTGAAATTATTATGATATTTATTGCAGAGTTTAGACCGACAAATATTTTTGAATTTTCATATTGGCAATGTATCCCCTGGCATATGTTGGACTACATAGTGAGTTACCTGAATGTGGAAGCGGATGGTAACTGCGGATTTCGGGTCATCGCGAGTCACATGTATGGTCATCAGAAGTACTGGCCAGATGCAAGAGATAACATTGCGAAGGAGGTCGACAACCACCCTGAATTGTACGAGTACATCTATTTTAGAGATATCGAGGCCGGACTCCGTCGCATAAGGTGGGCCAGAGGCTCTTGTGGACCGACTCACTGGTTCGAAGTTCCGCAGGACCTCTATGCCGTTGCGACCCTATTTAATGTGGTTGTCGTTCATTTGAGCTCTGGTGCAAACGGTGGGCAGCACGACTTATTCAGCACCACAGTGTTGCCTCTCACTGCACGATCATCGGCTAGAGGACCATGCCGTGAGATTGCCATTTGCCATCTTGGTACCGTAGAACACTACATTCGTTTAGATTTGACTGATGATTGTCCATTACCGCCTATTCATAACATGTGGTTCCGTTACCGAGATCAATCGGTTGTGGGTTGGGAGCATCAGTACCTGTCTAGGTTGCAATTGTGGTATACTGTTCAAACAAANGGGAGTTTGAGTCCTCTTTGCTCCTGAGATTGGGAACTAGTCTCCCTACGGGGCCTCGCTTTCTTGCTTTCAGTGCAGAGGATCGCTAGCAGCATAAGTAATGGATGAACACAGGCATCTGGGATAGGTACGAGTTCTGAGTGAAAACCTTGTTAGGAATGCGATATATGTGAGGAAAGTACAACCCGTAAGCAGATCATTCGACAGGAGCTAAGGTGTAAGATCGGGGATAGGCGTAGCTAATAAGGTATCTGGCTCGTACCTCGGGTCAGACAAGAGGGATTAGTATTGGAATATATGAAGAAGAATGAAGCACTTCAGAAGCCGAGGGGGAAGCCCTTAGATCTTAGTGGCCACTATAAGCCGTCATCAAATACTAATAAGGCTCCTCGGAAATTTAGGTCATATCACACGTGAGCTCTATAGAACTGAGTCCATCCAGGATTGAAGACCCGCCTCCTTGTACAAACAGGGTTGGCGAAATAGGGGATACTTTTTTTGCGCCTTTTCCTTTCGGCTCTGAAATAAAGGACCCCTCAGTTTTACTTTACGAGCTAAAAGTCGGCTGCTCTTGCATAAGATAAGGAGTTGGTGTTGGCAGGGGCGTAGGAGATACACTTTTGGCTACTCTTGGCTATGAAAGCCAGGACCTTACACTTCACTTAGCTATGCCCCTGCTCTTCCTTACCCCCAGCTCCAGATAAGATGTCTTCTTTTTTTCGCTAAAGTGTTAAGCATAGCCCCTTGAATAACGCATTCGAGGAGGCCCTTGTGGCTGATGTCATCCTTGCCACTTCTAAGGGGGCTTATATGCTTACGGGATTTTGCGCCGAGCAGATCTCAAAGCCAGGAGTTCGGTACAGCCCTTACTCGAACTAGTAGGACTAATTCCCGGGATGGGAAGTGGCATGAGGGGATTCCGAAAGAAGCGCCGGGAGGGAAGTCAGAAGAAGGGACGCGGTGCACTTTACCAATCTTCCAAATCAACGATCAAAAGTAGATATTTATAGTTCTGGTTGGAACATCGCTATTTTCTCCTGGAGGTAGAGGGAGAAGGGGAAGAGTTGGTAGAGCCCTTACTGAATTAGGGGATGGGAAGTCCCGAGAAGAGGAATAAAAAAGGTCTGCTAAACACGAACCAAATCTTCGTTTTCAATAAATACAAGTGGATTAAACTACTTATCCAGCTGATGAAACTGCAAGGGCAAGTACGGCAAAGGAGACAGGCTTTCCTTTACTCAGGCGGCCACTTCCCTTGGGGGAGATATCTCTAAGTGCCCGGGAAATTAAGTAAGTAAGAGTGATTTTAGCTCATCTGCTCCGCCCGCTAAAGCCCAGACAAAAGGATCTTCTCTTTCCCCTGCCCTTTCCTCAAAAGGACTTGCTTGCTGCCACTAGAGGAATCAAAAAAACAGGTAAGGAATCGAACCAATGATTACCAGTACCAAAACACAGCTGCCTTTCCCCCTTGGTATACTCCATCAATATCTGGTAGTAGCTCATGAGCTGCAGGATCGGTCTCTCCCTTACTGAATTAGGCTTCGTTAAAGGCCTCATTCGCGGGCTCGTCTAGCTGCCTGAGATACTGAAAACTAGGACTTTCAGGGTGTTATTTTACAAAGGGCAGAGACATCTCTAGGGGGCTTAGCTCATTAACTTGGAAACGTGGATTCGCCTAGCTCCTGTTGAAACACTTGCCGTTGGGCTATACTTTCCTTATCATGTGGAGCATAACGTTAAGAGGATCAACTCCTTGAACTCCCTATATGCCGGCCCAAGAAACATTCGCTTTCAGGAGAGACTTTCCATCAATATATCCATATAGATGTTAGTCGAGGAAGAACTGGTGCCAGTCATGTCCTTCGAGGAGCAGTTCCAAAGCCATCAACAAAAGGTTTGAGCGATGCGGTTGTAGTCCTTTTGAGTGAGGTCAAATCATACGTCAGGGTGGTCGTGCTTCATAAGTACAGAGTTCTGGACCTTTGCGTGTAAGCGTTGGCTGTTTCGGTAGAAAGGAGTCAGACTTTTCCTTTCGTTGGCACATAGGAGATATGAAGGACCCTTGCGAAAGTCCTGTCAAAGTAGTCATTCTTTTCCAAGAATGCATGGCATGCTGTTCCAACTCAGCGTTCATGTCATCATATTTGTGATGCTCGCTTTCTTTTATTGCTTGGCAGCTTTTCAAAATCTTCCGGATAGTCACCGCGCCATTCATAGCCAGCAGGGAAGACAGCCCCCTTGAACCTAGACATATCTAAGCGGGCGAAGGTTCTGAAAGAACGTAGCCGAGAGCGAGCCGGATTTGGAAATGAAAGTGAAAGAAAAAGGCAAAATACCGTATATAAGGGCTAGAAATTATAGCGCGAAGGCAAAACTGATCAACGTAGGCTAGTTTTTAGTGCTGGACAGAAAGTCTATCTAAGGTCCCGTCTTCAAAGACAGGAGAGAATGAGAGATAGAAGAATAGCAAGCTACCTCGACTACTAATAGAGGAGGAATAATATAGTATATAAGTCAACGAGGTTGAGATTCACTCTCTAGGTCAATGAAATGTGAAAAGGAATGAGATTTTAGGGAAGTCGGGAACATGAAAAAAAAAATATCCGATTTTTGTCCGGCCGGCTCGCGACCGGCCGGGGTCCGTCCGGCCGTCGGTTCCAGACGGACCAAAAACCGGCCGGTTCGGCCGACCGGATAGATTTTGGTCCGTCCAGAACCGGGTCCGTCCGGCCGGAAGTGATGGCCGGCCGGTTCGACAGATTTTTAAAAAAATTTTAAAAAATAGTTCGTGTAAAAAAAAAAAAAAAATTTACCTTGTTGGAGAAGAATCCTTTGCCGAGACCGTAGAAATTTTTCGACATTTTTTTGGATTTTTTTTTATGCTCGAATCGTTCGTTGAAGTTCGGAAGTTTAGAGAGATAGAAAGTTTAGAGAGATGAAATCAAAAAAAAGATTAAGTGCAAAAGAGTAAATAGGGGGAGCGGTGACTAGTAAAAGGGGGCGGTGAATAGCGATTGAGTTATTTTTACAAGCTCATTATCCCGGAAGATTTGGACCATACGTCCGGAAGATTTGGACCATACGTCCATAAATTCGGTTCAATTATGGACAATCAAAGGAAATTCAAGTTTTAGGAGGTGGACCACAAAAGTAGTGGCAAGAGGGGCATAACAGGTCATTACCGAGTTAGTTATAGCCTTAATGGGGGGAATTGAAGGGAAATGGGTCCCAATCCTAAGCATGAGGGACAGGTTGGAGCATTTGTAGGCCCATGTGTTGATTTAGACTCTAGTGTTTGGGACAATTTTTTTTGAAATTATTGAACATGTCACAAAAGTTTTTTACTTTTTTTAACTTTACCTATCTTTTGACCCTCTTCTCTTTTCTCTCTCTCATCACACATAAACACAGGATTCAAGAGTATTATTATACATTTATACCACTTTTAGAACTGAATTGGTCTACAGCCAGTTTTGCCCACGCAGTTCTCTTGCCTTTCGACATTCTCAAAGTCCTTTTTCCTTCTCCCCACACCTCATTTCTTTTTTTCGCTTTTCTGCATAATCCACTCGGCACATTTTGTGGGAGGAGAAAGAGGAGTCGGAGGTGGTGCTCTATTGTTAATTTCTTTCTCTTTCTAGAGTTAATGTAGTTTAATTTTAGTTTCTTTTTCTGCAACTGCCATAGCTATAGAACATGTGAAATCAAAAGACACGATCTTTGTAATTTCAGATGGGCTGTCCCTTTTTTGTTTTTCATTTCTGATTTGTGATTGTGATTGTACTTGGGTGTTTGCTTTTGAACTGTTCCAGTGGTGTGCTAGACGGGTTGTGTTCACATGTCCTGGATTTTCTCTCTTTTTTGCCCATTTCTTTATTTTTTGGCATGAAGAGTTTCTGTGGGGTTCAATGGTATTTTTTTTTCTCTTTTTTACAGAAAAGAGGTGGGTCATTGCTCAAGATCTGTGTGCTTTCATGGACCCATTTCTTTTTCTTTTTTTTTCCCCTTTTTTCCATTGTTTTTATCCTGAAATTGTGCTTATCTTTTGCTATGTGGTGATGTGCGACTTTAGTAGTATCTGAATGCCTTCATTGTGTTATAGGTTAATTTAGTCTCCTTTTCTTGCAATTTGATGGTGATCTATTTCCTTAGTGCTTCCTCTTTCTTCTCAAGGTAAAAAAATCAAATCTTGAAGCTAGATTTTCTTTTCCTTGCATAGGGAATCAGAAGTTTTCTTTCTTGCTTTTCTTCTTTCTTACTTACTTTTGGTTAAATATGTTGATCTGCATCTTACACCCATATATCTGTGTTTTCCTGAGGATAACAGGGCCAATTTTCTTTCAATTATATATGATACTTTTTCACTCCAGTGCTTATATTTGTTTTCTGTCTGATCTATTTGGGATTTGTGAGGACTACTAGAGTTTCTTTTTGCTCATTGATATAATTTTTACCCACAGATTTGTGAAATCTGCTTCTCTGATGATACTCTTTATTTTCCTTAAAATGTTTTCCTTTCATGAGTGCTCCGTCTCAAGACTAACCTGCCCATGTGGATGCATCTACAGATGTTGTCATGGTGATGGCTGATTTCCCTACTGAAAGGGTAGATTTTTTGTATTCGACCACCAAGTAATGGTCTTTTTCCAGCCCGATTCACAGTTCCAGTACTCATCACAATGGCTTCTGAACTTCGTACAAAAAGCTCTTTAGAAAAGCACAACAAATCTCATTTGGGCCAAGCTGTAGAAGGAAATTCTTGGATGTCCACGAAAGAATTACCCAAAAATCTCAACAAATCTGCCCCGAAGAAACCCACAGTCGAACTAACGAAATCCCTTAGCTCCTCGGCAGGCAAACCAGACCCCAGATTAATACCGGCTAACCCAAAGGAAACAAAGTCAACCTTTGACCAAACCACCGGCCTAGAAAAAAAAGCAGTGGAGAACTTCAAGGACAGCTCGGCATCTGCAAAGACGAGCGGTAGCGCAAAAATCAGCGAGAGGCTCGAATTCGTGGAGAGCGGGAAAAGCAGCCTTTGCAGAGGCAGCACGAGCACTGACATTAGTGACGAGAGCTCGTGCAGCAGCTTGAGCAGCGCTGTCAACAAGCCCCACAAGGCAAATGACCTGAGATGGGAGGCAATCCAGGCCGTCCGATCGAAAGATGGGGTTTTAGATCTGAGGCATTTCAGGCTGCTGAAAAAATTGGGGTGTGGGGACATCGGGAGTGTGTATCTCTCTGAGTTGTGCGGCACAAAGTGTTATTTTGCGATGAAGGTAATGGATAAGGCGTCCCTTGCTGGCCGGAAAAAGCTTCTGCGGGCTCAGACGGAAAGGGAAATACTGCAGTCCTTGGATCATCCTTTCCTGCCGAGTTTGTACACGCATTTCGAGACAGAGAAGTTCTCGTGTCTGGTGATGGAGTTCTGTCCAGGTGGGGACTTGCACACACTCAGGCAGAGGCAGCCAGGGAAGCATTTTTCGGAACAGGCCGTGAAGTATGATACTTACTTCTTTTACCTCTTTTTTTGTTTCCTTAATGTTTTTATATTTTATTATCTTTGATTGAGTTGATTTCATTTGTGATTTGGGACTTTGGTCCAGCCAGTGGTTGGAGGATCATTTTGGCTTCTTTGAGCGTAAAAGAAGATTTATATTTCCTTAACGAACGTATGGACATTTAATCCTTTTCCTTGGAAATGATATACATATTGAAAGAAGGTCGAGAAGTAATTGTTGTGCACTTGTGGAGATTTGCTTAGGGTGCTGCATATCATCTTGAACATGTATGGTTTTTCTCATTTTTCATGTTTTGTTATTAGCAATCTTGTTTACATACTGCATATTTTTTGGCATATGTGAACTCCTTTTGAGGTGACGTAATCTCGGCATGTGTGAATTGTACTTTCTCTTGTTCCCCGTCTTGCATATTACTATTTTGGACTCTTGAGTGGCAGTGAGTTGAAAATGAAATGTACATACTGTACAATCTTCTCTGGTTTCATATTCACTATATGTCAACCCAAAAACTTATTTCACTGCGAATCTTACTTTAACATGATCAATTGAATATCCTTGCACACAAGTTATGTCAAGATCCAATCTTTGATCATATTAAATTTACCGCAACTAGAACCAAATTTAATGTTTAAGGTTTCTTCATCGCTCGAGATTCATCCTCTGATTTTTTAGTCTTAATAGTCACTTATATGCTTAATCTTTCTTTAGTCCTTACCTTTGTACAGCAGCAATTCAGGCTAACCTGCTGCTATACAAAATGGTAAAGACCAACAAAATGCTTATTTTCAATTCCTCTTCCACATTTGCATACTGAGAAAATGCATGCACTTGTTGCCTAGTTTTCTGAAATTGTTCTCTATTTGCCATTTTATAATCTTCTACACACCTATATGAAATCATTCTATACAATATATTCCCCCAATGTTTTCTAAATATATTTTATTATTCTTTTTCGATTAATTTTTTCTATTCTGGATGCAGATTTTACGTAGCCGAGGTCCTCCTAGCCTTAGAATACCTCCACATGCTCGGCATCGTGTACCGCGACCTCAAGCCTGAAAACGTCCTCGTCCGCGAGGACGGCCACATCATGCTCTCCGACTTCGACCTCTCCCTTCGCTGCACAGTCAGCCCCACTCTCATCAAGTCCTCATCTACCCTCGACCCTGACCCGGCCCGCAAAAACCCCGTCTACTGCATCCAGCCCGCCTGCATC
This sequence comes from Striga asiatica, assembly GCA_008636005.1. Taxonomy (NCBI): domain Eukaryota; kingdom Viridiplantae; phylum Streptophyta; class Magnoliopsida; order Lamiales; family Orobanchaceae; genus Striga; species Striga asiatica. The sequence goes on from BKCP01007404.1 coordinate 700,709, forward strand.
CAGCCCACCTCATGCGTGGGCCCCACCACATGCTTCGGGCCTCGCCTCTTCTCGGGCCGGCCCAAGAAGGACCGGAAGCCATCCAAGAACGAGATAGGGAACCAGGTGAGCCCGCTGCCCGAGCTCATAGCCGAGCCCACAGAGGCCCGGTCCATGTCGTTTGTCGGGACCCACGAGTATTTGGCCCCCGAGATTATCAAAGGCGAGGGCCACGGAAGCGCGGTCGACTGGTGGACGTTCGGGATTTTTCTATACGAGCTGTTGTTCGGGAAGACTCCGTTCAAGGGGTCGGGCAATAGGGCCACGCTGTTTAATGTTGTGGGGCAGCCGTTGCGTTTTCCGGAGTCGCCGGTGGTGAGCTTTGCGGCCAGAGATCTGATCAGAGGGCTGCTGGTGAAGGAGCCGCAGAACAGGCTGGCGTATAAACGGGGAGCGACTGAGATCAAGCAGCACCCGTTCTTTGAGGGTGTGAATTGGGCCTTGATCAGGTGTGCGAGCCCGCCGGAGGTGCCGAGGCCCGTTGAGATAGAGAGGGTTCCGGGCCCGGCGGCGGCTGCGGTGGTGGCTCAGCCACCTGCTGCTGCTGCTATAGTGAGGGTTGCGCCAGCTGGTGGGAAGGAGAAGGGGGATNTGGACGATGTTGGAGTTTCTGAATGTTGTAATGCTGTTGTTATTTTGTCAAATCTGTTAGTGGTGTAGGATTTGATCGTGCTTTTTCTGGTGCACTTGTTTGCTTCGTTGGATTTGCTTGCGTTGCGTCCTGGTTCGTTTTGGACTCAACTCTGTGTCCAAGATTTGATTTGATTTGATTTGATTGTTGCAGGTAAAATTCGGAAAAGGAAAAGGTAGTTTCCACGATGTTCACTTTGACGTGGGGTATTTAAAAAAAATATATATTTGGGCAAGAAAGGCTGAAAATGCGTAAATAAATGCCCAATATAGAAATGGTATTTAAATGTTCTGATTTGTAGTATCTGTCAAATAAATAGTAAAAGAAGTAGATAAAACAAAAGGTAAAATAAGAACATGATGTCAAAAATGCGGTGAGCGTGGATCGAACACGCGACCTTCAGATCTTCAGTCTGACGCTCTCCCAACTGAGCTATCCCCGCAACTGTTGGGTTACGAAACACTACATTTTATTTATCGACATAGTTATCGTTTAATTGAATATTTAAATAATAAATAAATCGAGGATCATACTAAATTATTATTTTTCTAACTTATACGAGTGAGGAGCCGTGAGCATGCTGAAATGTTGGTGCGCCTAAATTATTTGAAGATAATACTGCAAAGTACTCAAGTAATTTGAACAAATTAAAGTCTCGTGAAAGGGAATAGTAGGATTATCAATTTCTTTTGATGAGGGACACATGCCTTTTAACAGTTGCCTTTGTCTCTCCCTTTTTCTTATCTTTTTGAATATGCAAATGTTCTTCAAATTTAGTGCATTTTCTCACTTTTCATTGGCGCATCCTGTGACGAGTGATGCCCACTTCCAATTTTATATGCATAAATATGTAGGTAACACGTTAAAGAAAACTAATTCTTGTAGGAATCAGAATTAAGGATTTGAAATGAGGTGGAGAAAAATTTTGTTATAAATAATATGAAGACAAGAAGTGAAAAAATCAATAAACATGACAAAAGAAAAACTAATTATATCTATAAAATCTAATTATGCACAAATATTCTTATAAAAAACTTAAAACAGCAAACATTCTCTTAAATATATTATAAAATATAGGTTTTTTTTCTCTTTTGTGATGACTTTTAATGTGTCTTTGTTTTTTTTTTTCTTTCTTCAAAACGTTAGAGAACTCATCAAATTAAACAAAATTATAAGAATCGAGGGTAGATCGAGTGCGGTCTCACGCAAATGAAGCGCACCATAACAGGGAAAGCGAGATGAAGCTCAAGTGAGGTTTCATCCCAAAACCAATTCATTGAAGGAGTAGTAGTCCATTAGACTTATAAGTGGGTCTATTTTTCTTGTATAAACGATGTGGGACAACTCAAAAGTGTTATTATATTATAATACGTTCCCCCACTTGGGAGTCCTTCATACGAACCCCAAGCCCATATATGGAGTCAGATGCCCAAGCCCAACTGGGCTGAGAAACGGGTACGTCATCACACAGTCCCACGTAGAACCGGCTTCACCATGTAAGAATCAAGGGTAAATCGAGTGCGGTCTCATGCAGATTAAGCGCACCATAACAGGAAAAAGCCCAAATGAAGCCCAAGTGAGGTTCCATCCTAAAACCAATTGGTTGAAGAAATAGTAGCCCATTAGACTTATAATTTAAATCTATTTTTCATGTATAAACGATGTGTGACAACTCACAAGTGATATTATATTCTAATAAAAATAAAATATATACAATGGGGAATCGTCTANAAACTCGGTGGCCTAAAATAACAACTACAAACTAAATTGCCCAACAAAGACTAAAGGTAATTTGCTTTGATACCTTAGCAACCAAGACCGCAAGATACAAAAAACAAAAGCAGGACAACAAACAGGACTACAAAAAAAGAAGCTAAGAAACCACTGAACCTAAAGGACCTAGTACCTTAACTTCTTTCTAAAACAACAAGTTAAACAGCTACAGAATTAGCATGAGAAGCCAAAAACTCCCTCCACTTGGATAAGGTTGACTGTATGATTGCTCTTTCTGGCAGCCAGACCTCTTGAAACACCCATAAATTCCTTGACTTCCAAACCCACCATAAAATATAGGTTGTTAATTGTATCATGACCTCAGAAGTCTGTTTCCTATCCATAGAGCAAACATCCCACCACTAATCCCGAACCTCTCTGCTTGCAGAATCCGTTACCTCCCAACAGAAAATTGCAAATTTATAGACCAATTTTGTTTTCCTGCATCTGAAGAAAATGTGTTCAATTGATTTAGCCTCTTCCCCACAAGTCGTGCAAATCACATCCACATCCATCCCTCTCTTCTTCACCTCCACGTTAGCAGGTGGTACCCCTGAGAAGCATTTCCACAAAAAATGCATGACTTTCCCAATGATCTACATCCCCCAATTTCTCTTTCTCACCAAATTATCAAATTTGCTGATTCAGTCGCCTTAGCTCTATCTAAATATCTTATTTTATCTTATAAAAAATACACTTAGAATAAGAAGCAACATATGGGAAAGTACATAGCTTCAAAAGCCCATATTCATCTGTCTTTTAACCCTAGATTCAGAGTCTTGATTTTTAAGATAGCTGCATTGTCCTTTACTCTGAATTTTTCCTTGTTAGTATTATATACTGAAAGCTTGCCTTTGGGTGATATTACACTGCCCTTATGAATGAGAATAATGTTCGATTAAACAAGTTCTATGTTATGTTGTTTTGTACTTTGATAGAATGGGTCATTATCGGGTGAACAGAAGATCATTCTATCAGTGACTTGTGAAACAAGAATTATTGGTTCACAACCTAGATGGAAATGAACACCCCATCAGAATGGTTGTAGTGTCAACGGTACAGTTGGTCTTCACCGGTTAGTTGCACTAGTACATTTATGTATTGAACGGATTCCAGAGAGGAGAAGTTCGTTTTATACTGATCGTCGTAAACGAACTAGGCCTCGGTTAATTATTGTGTTCTCTTAACCCGTAAGATATTAAACAGACATATATATGCAGTACTTATTAATTTGATTCACTTGGGTGAGATTCAGTTTGCTCGATCAATAATCTTACTGTCTTGGATAATATTGTTGTGTGTATGATGTGCTGTTAGAATATTTACGGTCACCATGTGCGTTAGTTTGATGATGTCCCCGAAGTGAGTTCATGAAGGACTGTTATGCTAAATCCTGCAGGTGGATTAAGTTCTGACATAATAATAATGCAATGAACGAGCGCTAGCTTTGGTAATATAATATATTAATTAATTCTTGATTGTCAGTAATCGAATTAATTAATGGACATTATATCTTAAACATGAGGAGGTAATTCGGGTAATTATTATGGAGTCTCAAATGTAATTTGGAATAGGAAAAGGGAGTGTAATAATATTACGTTAGCGAACTATAATATCATTTAAGTAATTGGAGGAGTGAGCCTGACCCACAGTTAGTTCATTACTTAAGAAGCTCTAATCCTATTCTTCTAAGGATTTCTACTGTAATTTTATATATACATCAAAATTTTTGTGTTTAGTGAGTACCATAAACTAACTTGTTTAGTTAGTTTATAAAATTTCTGTATTTAAGTTAATTTGGTTTGGTAATATGAAAGTTTTTAAAAAGTTGAACCTATCTAATAAATTTTCTTAAGTAT
>BKCP01007404.1:726820-741068 GCA_008636005.1 Striga asiatica
GGAAGGGCCGAAGGGGCTGCTTTATTTTGCTGAAATTGCTACTCTGCAAGACTGCAACTGGGCCAGATTTAAATATAAATCGTGCCATATTACTAATATTTATGTTACTTGCTCAATAGATAGAGACGAGTGTGCATACAAGATTGTCGCTGTTTACATGTGATGTCATAGTCATCTTTATTTGAGAAAAGGAAAGTCAGGATTAGTAGAGTGGTTACAGACTTCAATTAGATTTTTTGTATCGAACTGCCAATATTACAAACGCTACAAACAACGTTTGAGGAAAAAAACGCAGGAAATAAAATTAAACTAGTTGGCCGAGATCACGAGCAGACATTTCAATGACATTTAAACTTTGTATTGCCCAATTATTTTATTTATTTATTGTGCCTTTGGTTAAAAAAAACTAGTACAAATCCCGTGCGATATGATATTTATATATTAAAAATATGAAATCAATATGTTATGCAATTTTTATATAAAATTTAAATTGTGCGAAATTACATAAAAATGTCTATGTAAAATTAGTACAGTACCCGTGTGGTGCACATAATTGATAATAAATTACGTTATATTCATTTCAAAATAAGTGTCATTTCAAAATTTTTATTTAAAAATTCGATTTGAGTATAATGTAATTTCATAAAATAATTATTTTGTTAAAATTTTATCATATATTTAAACACATATGTGAATAAGAAGTATAAAAATAAAACTTATACTGTTTCATTAATTAAAATGAATTTATTTTTATATAAACCATCTAAATCAAAAAATTTAAGTTGTTGAATAATTTATTAGATTATAAATAATTGACTATTCCATTTACGTCTAAGTTAATATTGACATGTAAGTTATGAATAAATATTTATTTGGTTTTTAATTTTAAATAAAAATATTTTTGTTTTTTTGTTAATATATTATATACCAAATTTAAACCATGCAACTAATAAAGATAATAGCTGCAAGTTTTGTCAATATATTATATACATAATTTAAACTGTGCAACTGATAAAAATAATAGCCGCAATATTTGACCAAAATGATTTTGGACATTAGTTACATTGATTTTTTTAATTTGAATATTAAATGATTGACCGTCACTTTTAAAAAATGTTTTAAAAAATTACAAATAAAAGTAAAATTTAAATTTTTTGGCAAGATTTTAGTTACTATTTCAGTTAAATACAAATATATAGATATAAATAGATTAATTATCTTTTAATGACTTTCGATTTGACATATATATTGTACATACAAAATAAATAGATAATAATATTTATTTTTATAACAAAAAATAAATTATGGATTAATATTATTTGAAACAAATAAAATTATTTAAGTTAATTAATTCAACTAAAATGTAGTTATATGATATAAGGTAAAAAATATATATAATATAAGATAAGTTAAAATTATGAACATAAATTTTAACGAACTGTGGAGCATTGATAAATAAATTGTTAAATCACCAATTAAAATGCTTAGTTCCAAATATTATTGTTAAATCATCAAAACTTGCCGCTATATGGAACTTAAACTGGAGCATATAAATTCATATGCTTAGAGCATCTCCAATGCTTAAATAGTTGTAGTAAATTACACTCTACATTAAAATATTTAGAAATTTATCCACTTTTAATCATCCAATGCACAATGTTATCACAAATGTAGTGATGAGGTGGACATAATTAATGTCTACAATGTAGAGAAGAGTGTGGTTCATCCACATTCTAGTCAACCAATGGAGAGAAGAGAGATAAATATTATTACCATTTTTAAAATATCTAATTATTTAATTCCTTTTCTTTCATATTTATAAATTTGTTTATTTTGGCCAAGTGTACTATATTATGTTTGATTATATTGTGCATTGGAGATCATTTTTTAGAATTAAAGTTGAGAAACTAACAATTATCTTATGTGATTCACAATCCATCTAATTAATTGACATTTGTCAAAAATTATATAATAACAACATTTATGCATTGGAGATGCTCTTAGTTGCTACGAATACCAAAAGATGGAAACAAATTATGAAAGGAAAAAAAATCCGTTATCATCGTAAATGTTTAGAACTTACCATATTACTATATTAGAGATTCTAATATTAGAGAATGTATACGTGATTAGTATTATTATAATAAATCAGTCGTAATTACTTAAATTGTATCTTTAAATCTTACCATAAAATGTTTAGATAATTTTCAGATTTAGTAAATAACAATTTTGTGACGGGAAACAGTTACTATTTAAAAAATAATCAAACCTTTATATATATATATATATAGATTAAAAGTTAATATGAATAACATTTATCTATCATTATATAAAAAGAATAATATTTTTACAATTTTAGAAATGTTTTCCCGCCAAATACATTAAATGTATCCTATATATGTTATTGTTGGCCAAAAAAATCGAATTTTGTTATGATATGGGTAGCTTTTATTTTACCAAGTCTGTTAGCATATTTTTGTTTTGCATTTTGAAATGAAAATCAGTTTTTATTTTTGGTTTTGATTTTGGAGAAATTCTGACACACGATTCATTTGTAAAGTTTTTGATATTTTTTCGGTAAAGATTTGATTCACACAGTTTGCTTAAAAATCTTCATTTAATATTCAATTTTTATTTTTAGTTTTTGTTTTATGAATCATCAAGAACAAAAAATTCCGTTGGTAAAGTTCATTTTCCGTTACTAATAAATAATAGGAACAAAGAAAATCCGTTTCATTATTGGTTAGTGAAAACAAGGGTTCTGATGCTCAGAGACGGATTCCGTTCCGTTGCTATCAGTAACGGCTTTTGTAACAAGCAAGCCGTTTCTAGTCTTCGAGAAATAGCAACCAAATTAGAAACAAGACTATTTGTTACTAATTAATGAGTAATAGAAACCAAATTAGAAACGAGACTATTTGTTCCTAATTGTTCATTGTTAGAAACTAAATTAGAAACGGGAATATTTGTTCCTAATTATTCAGTAATAGAAACCAAATTAGAAACGAGATTATTTGTTCCTAATTATTCAGTAATAGAAACCAAATTAGAAACGAGATTATTTGTTCCTAATTATTCAGTAATAGAAACTAGATTATTTGTTCCTAACTAATCAGCAATAGAAACCAAATTAAAAACGGATTGTTTTGTTCTTAACATCTTAATATTAGTGACAATTACAATATAATGGCATCTTCTATTTTTTATTGTTGCATTCAGTAAAATTGTTTTGCATCAAATGAATTCATTAATATAAAATTAGTGATAAGCAAGCAAGATTAAAGAAAAATAAAATAAAATACAATTATTTTATTTCGTCAATACAATAATAAAAAATTCAATTGATAAAACATCAAAGTACAATTAATACAAGCTACTAATCATTTTATCCTCAAATAAACTTAGAAGTAATATTTTTAACATTTCATGATTATGCCCCAATAGAACTCGCTGAGCCTTCTCTCGTTCTTGTGCCGCAGAGATGAACCCGTCATACATTGCCAGCTTGTTCAAGTCAAGATACCGTAATGTTTCCTGAGTCGCTGATATAAACCCTTCATATGTTGGTAGCTTATTCAAGTCCAGCTGCAATATCGATGCCTTCTCTTTACATTCTTGTGTCTGTATATAAGAATCAAATTATTTGTCGTATCATATATTGGTGAAAAGAAGAAAAAATAAAATAAAATTTGCACTTACAGACTCTGGCGGATAATTAAAATCCCATCCTATTATCCCATCCTATTATTTGACGTTTCACTCCCATAGAAGTATGACTGCCAAATAAATGTATGAGTGTAATACTCAAAATGTAATTGCGTTCAGTAGGTAATAAGATGATTTTGAGTTCAGTAGTTAATAGAGAGTTTTAGATGTGGTCGGTTAATTAATAAGATGATTTGGAGTTCAGTAGTTAATAGAGAGTTTTAGATGTGGTCGGTTAATTAATAAGATGATTTGGAGTTCAGTAGTTAATAGGAGTGGTCAGGTAGTTAATAGGAGTGGTCAGTTAATTTGTAGGATGTGGTAGTTATCGGGTTATTCACTTAACCTAATTACAACTCAATATTTATTAATTAACTACACCTCCCTATTTATTATTAACTTAACCTATTTATTAATTACTACTTAATATTTATTAATTAATTACAACTTTCTATTTATTAACCTAACATATTGTGCAACTCAATAATTATTTATTAACTTTACGTTTATAACTTTTTTTTTTTCAAAATAAATTATAAAAGTTAGCCTACCATATTTCAATTTAATTAGTTATCATATTTACAATATTTTATTTTAATATTATTAATATAACTGTAAATTGTATAAGGAAATACAAACCAAAACAAAAGATGCTACAAGAAAATGAGTATCATATAGATGGTCGATGATGGGTCTACTCCCGGATCTGGAGTAAATCGGTGGATGTGAGCTCAGATCTGCTTGAACTGCTTCCAAATTGTTGCTAGACAGCGGGATTCCTGCAAAAACTCAACGCCGGAGGTGTTTCCGGCGTAGAGCCTCCGACGCTTAAGTCAGTATGAGAGTGATGAAGAGATGCTGCACAGCAGCTATGGGGGAGAATGAGAATGAATGAGAGTTAGGGTTTGGGACCTCATCTCCTTTATATAGGAGTGAATACTTACTTGAAGTGCCCAAAATGCCCAAGTCGGTAGACCTAGAAGATCCAAAATGCCCTGGTCGATTCGTCTCCCCTTGTTGCTGAGTCATCACAAGATTCCTTCTTATCTTTTATAATATGCGGAACTTCAAGTGTGCTACAAGTGTGATGAGTCGTCATCACTTCTCTATTATTCGAGGTGTGCGAAGTCGACTTCGAGAGCTAGGAAGTCGACTTATGGGTATGTACGGATTCGGAGGCTACGCTCGGATAACTCTCTGGGTTGAAGTCGTCTTCATAGAGTCATTTTAGTTGAGTCGACTACTGGGAGTCGACTACGCTCGGATATCTGACGTAATTCAATTTGCGGGATCAGGTCCAAGCTAGCTTTCTGGTTAGAATAAATGCCGATTGAAAGAGGAAGCAGAAGAAAAATTTGCTAGTTTGTTCGTGGGAGAGATAATGATGAATTAGCGTGAAAGGTGGAGGTGGATTAGCTTTATTTTGGTAATTGTTCCCATTAAATCGGTATTAATTGGCGAGTATATATTTTTATTGCCTAAACTTTCACTCTCGTGTGTTTGCAATTAAAATAACATGATTTTATAATTTTGAAGAAGGTTTCCAATTAATAGTAAGAGTGCAAAAAAATGTTGGAGGTGTCGTTCTGTGAGTAATTTCCTCAAATGGGGATTATTCTTCAATTTATGAAGATCGCACCGCTACACAGTAGCTCATAATAGTCGACCTATTCGAATTCATGGGCCCATAAGGAAGTCAACGATGACAGGCCTGAAGAGATAGCACAGCACAGTCATGCTGAGGCCCATAAACGAGTGAGACGGCCCATCACTCCTACCCACTAATGGGGCGGTGGCCCAACCATCGGCAAACGGAAAAACAGATAAGAGCAAGTTTGTGCACGACATTTGTCATCCGGTCAATAAAAATCTCCGAGTCAGCATTTGCTACAAAAGACGTGAAATGGTGAATGATAGAAATCAATTCGAGCTGTTCAGATCTGAAACTAATTTTAAAATTCTTCCCCTTTTGTTATCGACAGCGATGGCCACCGGAAAGGAGCCGGCTCCGGCGCAGGGCAAGGCGTTGGTAGAAGAAGAGCGAGTGGAGAAGGAGCTCGACGGCGACGCTCAGTTGCAGCTGTGCCGCCAGCACTGCGGCGGCGTTCCTGCATCGTACGGCGCCGACCAGAGGAAATCACGTGTGGTGTGTACGGAGGCGGAAGTTGAGGATGGTTCCGGCGACGCCTCCTCCACCGGAAAGTGCGAGGATATTAAGCAGCAGGCTGATCATTATAAGTGTGCCGGTTAATGGTGTGTATGTGTGTGAGTGGTCGTAGATAATATTCTGGTACTCTGTTTGCTGGTTTTTTATTTTTCGGTGTAGTATTGGATGTTAATATAATGAATATGAAAACTTGGTTTGTACTATTTTCAGTGAGTGACGGATTAAAAAATTTCATTCAGGTCCAATTTTAAGTGCAAATAAAGAGTTTTAATTTAAGTTGAGACGCTCATTTCATATTAAATTGAGTTATTTATAAATATAAATTAAAATTTTAAAATTTGTGTCACTTTTAAATTTTAAAAATATAAATAAATAAATAAATAAATAAAATGAAATTTTATTATTTAAATTGAACTTTTGCAAAACATTGTATGACATTTTTATTGATGAGAGTTTATCAAATAATTATTTTTTTAAGAAAAAGAAAATACAATTAAAAATGTGTAATTAACACAAAAAAATAAAGTAAAATATCCACATTCAAAAATCTAACCATCTATGTAAATATTTAATTTTATAAATCATTAAATTAATTTACAATTAATAGTCCGAAAGAGTAGATCATTATAAATATTTTAAAAATTGTATCATAAAAATATAAGAATTATTAGTATACTTTTTAATAATTAAATGATATTATTAATTTAATATTTTTAATACTTTTTGCATTTTCGTATTAGTATACTTTTTAATAATTAAATGATATTATTAATTTAATATTTTTAATACTTTTTGCATTTTCGTCAATATTTAGTAGTTTTTTTATATGTATATATATAATGATTTTATAAAAAAAAAAAATCAGGGGGCTCATGAGCTCCTCCGGACCTCATGTAGCTCCGTGCCTGACTATTTTGAGAACATTTAGAATAAAATTCGTTTGGTTGAATAAGAAATTAATTATATAGTTGAAATGTGGGTAATTAAATTTTATATAACTCAAATTGAGTTGTAATAGTTCATTCATGATACATATTTAGTTTATAAACAGATACATATTTAGTACATAAACAGTGCATACTTGGTTGATATTATTGATGCATATTTACTTCATAAGGACTACATATGCAATTTATATCACATGCATATTTAGTTCATATTAAGTGCATATTACTAGATGTATATTTACTTCATACATAATGTATACTAGGTCAATGTCGGAAGTCAACAGTTAACGATGGAAATCAACAGTCAACTAAAATAATATTTAAATAATTAAAATAATAAAATAAAGAATGAAATAATAAAAATATAGAATTATTATTTAAATTAGAGTTCAAATCTTGGTCAAAATCTTGTACCAATCTAGTTGCTAGAAATGAGTCTCACATACTCATTTTAAGAATGTGTCCTCATTTGATCTAATCTATGAGAAAGGATCATATGAGAAAAAAAATAGTGAAAGAAATTCGTGGTTGGGACGGGCGCGGATCGGCCTGTTCCGCTAATTTGTTTTGACATGTCTATAGACTATAAATAATCTACTTGTAATCTTTCCCAACAACTAAGAGCATATTTAACAATTATTCCTCTTAAATCTCCTTTTACACTTCCCAACATGCTACATCATTCAAAAACTCATTCTTATTTCTACACACATAAACCTCCAATAACAATAAACCTCATAATACTACTTTTTATGAGTCCTACATATTTTTTAATTTAGTTTTAATTAATATATTATTTGATTTATATTTTAAGTAAAACTTTATTTGTTATTATATTAATAAAAAAGCTTTTTATATTTTTAAGGTTTAGAGGAGGTTTGGGTTCACAAACCTTAAATCTGTGCCAAATAATAGATAAACCTCCCGTGAGTGTTGTGTTTGTAAATTTCTTCTTAAACCTCTTGATAATAAAGATGCTTCTAAGGGAAATTATATTTTTCTACAATACCATGACTTTCCAATCCAGCGAAAAGTCGCATCATTCAAGTTAACCACCATTTTACCTTTGTTCGGATGCTTGTGCTGTTCTTAAAATACGGTCAACAAGATTGTAGTAAAAAAATTAAAAGAATGACTATATTAGTAAACCGAATTATCGACTTTGACTTGAGGTTAATGAATTTTTGTCCTTAATGTTAACGGTCAACAAGATTGTAGTAAAAAAATTAAAAGAATGACTATATTAGTAAACCGAATTATTGACTTTGACTTGAGGTTAATGAATTTTTGTCTTTAATGTTAAATCAGTACGTACCCGTGCGACAGAGATATTAAATGAATTATTTTCACACCCTTGTCCGTTTAAATCTAAAAAATAATAGAGTTATTATCTACTTTCTACCTCTTTTAATCAACGTTAAGTCTAAAAAACAATAGGATTATTATAAGTTTTTTTCCACATCTTTTAAAGTTTGTAAAGTAATTAATATATTATCTCACTAAAACATTTATACTAATAAAAATTTAATTTTAGCATATAAATTTACCCCTTGATATAAGAGACAGTAATAGCTTTACTTATTGTTGTTCACTATATAATATTTAATTATTATTTTATTATATAATAAAAATAAATACTGTTAAATAGTGTAGTAGAATTGTTATAAAATTATATGAATTGTTTTTTTTACAATATGGGTTTAACATCTTTTTATGATTTGATAATATAACTACAATATATTCTTAATGATATAATAATATGAGATACGGATTTACATAATACTATGGATTTATTCCTTAATGTTAAGATATTGAATTAGATAATATATGATTCAATAATTTGTAATCTGTCTCTATTTATATTAAAAATAATCATGTGATTGAGTAGAGATAACAATTATCTATAAATTCCTTCATTTAAGGAATAATTTTTAAATTGGTCCAAGTGTTGAATGCAGCCCAATTTTCTTGTAACTAAAATGAGAAGATATTTTGAATTTCAAAGTTTTACTTCAAAACCACACGTAAATTTGAACTAAATTTTTTTCGTATTGAATTTATTCTGAAAAATGTAAGATTTATAAATTTATTTCGTATATTTTAGTACGTAAAATTTCGGATTAAAAATATAATGATTATAAAAAATATGAATGATTGATCTATATAAATGTAACCCTAAATTATATACAATCATTATATGTTTAGATCATTACCTAATAAATCTGAATGCAATATAATGAATAAAAAATATAATCTATGTGTAATAATAAAAAATTTGATTTATTATATATATATATATAATTAGTATTTTACGATTAATCTATGTGTAATAATAAAAAATATGATTATAATGTCCCCAATCAATACCTAATAAATCTGAATGAGATTATTACGGTAAGTGAATTTATAAATTGTCTTCCTCAAAATATTTTATAATAATTATAAATATTCTAATACCGAAATAGTAATGACATTTAATGCTGTTCATTGTTCTGGATACTAAATATAGTAAATAGAATCCCCTTTTATATAAGTATAGATAAGTCAACAGATCACCTCTCAAATCTCAAAGGAATCGTTGGCAATTTTCTGGTAATGTTTTATACTAGAAACTACACAAATAAAAATCTCTGTCATCAATTAATGTTACAATATGGAATCTATATCTATCTTTGTAAAAATATATATATATATATATATAGAATAAGATTTACTGAAAATATTAGTAAAGAAATTAGGAATATCTCCTTATATATAATTCTTGAATGTGCTGAGCCTAATTGGCAGACTCGCACACTTGAGATCATATATGACAATTTTTTAATCTTTGTTGTTTGACTTGAATGAATTTTAATTTATTTCCAATACAAAAGTAACTAGGCTTCGAATATCCATAAATATACTGAATATTTATGGTACTTTTTAAAAACATTAATTATGTTTAATATCGTTTCCTATTGTAGATGTGATTTATAAGGTATAATTTTTTCTTAATCTTTCGTTTTTCCTCATATTTATTTTAAAATTATAACAATTTTACTAACTTGAATTATAAATATACTTAAAATTTAATAAATTACTATAAATAATATATTAAATTAATCATGTCTTGATGAGTTTTGATTTGACATATATATTATACATATAAAATAAATAAATATTTTTCTTTATCTATATAATTAAAATTAAAATACCTATTAATATTAATTTAAAAAAAATAAAATTATTCAAAAGTAGCCATCTAATATAACTAAACAAAATATAATGTAACATGGTAAGTCGTGTGTATGACAGTGTCATTTTAAATATAAATAATAATATATATTTTCAAAAAAGCATTCAAAAACTCAAACAATTTTTATTGTTATTATTATTTAATTTTAAATATAATTTTCTTAATAAGTAACCGTGTAGTACACGTGTATTGTATTAGTTTAATGTATATTTTTTTAAAAACTTTTCAAATGTATGCGTTAATTGTTTGTATATACACGTTTCTAAACTAGATCAAATTGGATATGATAGATTATTTTCTTAAATAATTTTAGTAATATCTACAAAAATTTCATATCCATTGTAATAAACTATAGATTGATTTTTCGTGATTCATGTTGATAATATTTTTCTCAAGATAAACATGAAAAATAAATTAAGTTATAACCATATTATTAAGTGTTTCACAAATATTGAGTTTTCATCCGAACATATTTATAGAAAACCGTAACTGATAAGGTAAATTTTTTCCTTCCAATTAGTCAGGCGAAATCAAATTGGTGAATTAATCTTTGCAAATATAATTCTAACTCTTTAATTAACTATATAAAAAATAAATACTTTTTAAAACTATTATAATTTACCATTTAAGATCATAAAGACCATATTCTTTAAATACTAATACCAAATAATAAAAACTAAAATATATTAACTCTTATTTATAATTTCAATATGTTATTTTTGTTTATTATTGTCAATCATGAATTTTTTTCCCTATTGCATAGTATGCTAAATAAACTATAAAGCCTTTGGAAATTAGAAAAACCTCTTTGATTATAGAAGGGGTTTATCGCCTTTACATTAATCTCATTTCATAATGTAATGTATTTATTTTATTTGATTATTAAAAAAAATTGAATACATTATATAAATATTATAATTTAGAATCACAAAATAATAAGTGGTTAGGTATCACATTCACATTCACACACGTTACTGGTAATATATAATAAAAAAATATAAGTTAAATTATATTTTTCTAGAATACCATGACTTTTCAATCCAGNGAGTACCAGATATTCCCCACTACTCTATAATTAGGAGGTGCTCTGGGGACAGCAGCTAGCAGCGAGATATGTTTCTGTGAGTACCTTCCTTTTATTTTTCCTATCGGCAAATCTCTTTTTACACTCAGCAAAAAATGGGTGCAAAAAATGAAGAAGTTGGGCTTCCTCTGTTCGAGACAAAAGCAGCCAAAGGCAGAGCCTTGTTCAAACTCTATTGCCTGACCGTGCTTGTCGGTATATTCTTCATATGGGCTTACAGATTACTACACTTCCCCAAAGCAGGTGAACGAGGCAGGTGTGCTTGGCTCGGAATGTTTTTTGCAGAGGTTTTGTTTGGTCTGTACTGGGTTCTGACTCAGTCGGCTCGGTGGCGAGTCGTGTATCGTTATCCCTTCAAGGCTAGGCTCTTTGCCAGGTACCATTATTTTTATACAATTTCTGGATAACATTAACTGAAACCCATATTTTTTTTTTTCAAAAAGAGTCTTTATGATAGATACAGCTAGAAGAAATTTTACACGACTGTTTTGCAGATTCAAAAACGATTTACCTGGAGTAGACATCTTCGTTTGCACGGCGGACCCCACGCTGGAGCCGCCGTCACTGGTAATTAACACCGTCCTTTCTGTAATGTCGTACAATTATCCGCCCGAAAAACTCGCGGTCTACCTGTCAGACGATGGCTGTTCTGAGCTAACGTTCTATGCCCTTCTCGAGGCATCCGAGTTCTCCAGGCATTGGATACCTTTCTGCAAGAAACACAATGTCGAGCCAAGGGCGCCTGAAATCTATTTTTCCCTGAATAATAATTTACACGAATTGGATTTCGCGCAAGAATGGTACCATATGAAGGTGAATGTAAATGATTGAGGGTACTTACTGATTTAGCAATTTCTGAAATCTTGTTTGCTGAAGGGTAGTTTTGTTATTTGTTTGTAGAATATGTATGATGATATGAAAAGACGAATAGATACGGTTAGGATTAAAGGTTTTATCCCGGAAGAAATTAAGGATGACCATAAAGGATTCTCAGAGTGGAATTCCGGAATGACGAAGCAGGATCACCAGTCGATAGTTCAGGTCATTCATATTTCGTGATGCTTTTACAGACTGATAAGTTTTACTTGGATTGTGTTGAATATAATTATGGGGTGAATTTCTCAATTTGTGCTGTTAATGTTTTTTTTCAGATTTTGATAGATAGATGGAACTCCCGAGCAGTCGATATTGAGGGGAACAAATTACCGATGCTGGTGTACTTGTCCAGAGAAAAGAGGCCAGGTTGGGCACATAACTTCAAGGCTGGATCAATGAATGCACTGGTAATCGAGATACTATTAATTACGAAACTACCTCGGAGCTTTTGTTATTCGCAAAAAAAAAATAAAAAATAAATAAAAATAATAGTAATTTTTTTTTAACAATCTTCCATTGAGCTCTTGAATTAATCCACTAGAGATCCATACTGATTTTTGAAGAGAAGAAGTTGTTATTGCAAGTTTTATGTGAGTTTGCTAAGAGCATGTTTGGATACAAAAATTTTCAAAAAAATCCAAACATTTTTAACTCAATCACTTTTTTTAACTCAACTTTAACTCAACCCCACTATCATTAATATTATCAATATAATTAAATAATATCAATCAATCATTCTTACACACCACTTTACCTTAATTCACTATTCATCCACTCACATAATTTTAACTAACCATCACTTCAAATTTTCTCTCACCTACTTTACATCAAATCAACTTTAATCATTTTATTTTAAATATTATTTAATATACCCACTAACAACTAACCATACCAACTTTTTCAAAATTAACCAAACCAAACAAAAAAATCCAAACAAAACCAAAATTTTTTATATCCAATCATCCTCTAAACTTCAGGGGAAGTTCTTGTAATTAACCCATCAAGTTATTCTTTGGTGTTCTGCCTATGAGGTTCTTTTAAAAACTTAAGCTTATTCTATCTATTTATTTATTTTATATATCAAGCTTATTCCAATTGTGTTTAAACATTAAATGTGACTGCCGTTTATGTTTTTGCAGATAAGGGTGTCGGCTAAAATCAGCAATGCCCCAATCATTCTCAACCTCGACTGTGACATGTACTCGAATGACCCGGACACTGTAAAAGACGCATTATGCTTCTTTTTAGATGAAAAGAATGGAAAACAGATTTCATACGTGCAGTACCCACAGAGGTTTAGTAACATCACCAAGAACGACATCTATGCAAATTCATCATGTGCAACTTTTCAAGTAAGTTTTAGCTTTGTGGTTCTTTTTGTATCAGTTAAATACTAGTTGCATGAAAAAAAAAATGTAGCATTGAGCTGTTTTTGCCTTTCTTGTGAAGATTGAGCTTGCTGGCATTGATGGTTTTGGTGGGGCCCTCTACATTGGCACCGGATGCTTCCACCGAAGGGAAAGCTTGTCGGGAAAGTACTTTGAGAATCGTGGGCTTGAGTGGCAAAATGTTGAAGATAACACAAAAGGTAAAACGGTTGAAGAATTGGAGGTAGCGTCGAAGCTTTTGGCAGACTGTAGCTATGAGAAGGGTACCCTATGGGGCAAAGAGGTTCGTCTCAATCACTACTAAGAATGTTCGAGTGAAGAAAGATCAGAAAAACAAAGAAATAGAAAAAAAAAAGAAGAAAAAAAAAAAGATTTTCAGACACTTTTCTACTCTACCGCATCTCTGAAAGCAATATGTCTTTGCAGTTTTACACAATTTTTTTTTTTTAAATAACAGCAATTGTGGTGAAACATGCAGATGGGATTGATTTATGGAGGTTCTGTGGAGGATATTGTCACGGGCCTCACAATCCAGTGCAGGGGATGGAAGCCCGTGTATTACAACCCACGGAACAAGAATGCCTTTCAAGGGCTTGGCCCAACAACTTTAGACATAGCTCTTGTTCAGTTCAAGAGATGGTGTGAGGGCATGTTCCAAATTTTTGCATCCAAGTACTGCCCCTTCATATATGGACACCGCAAAATCGAATTTGGTGCCCAAATGGGGTATTGCATATACCTTCTCTGGGCTCCGATTTCATTGCCTACTCTTTGTTACGTTGTCATCCCTGCTCTTTGTCTGCTCCATGATGTGCCTTTGTTCCCTGAGGTAAAATGCCTGATATT
>BKCP01007404.1:741129-762499 GCA_008636005.1 Striga asiatica
GCCAGGTGTCTAGCTTGTGGTTCGCACCATATGCGTATGTTTTCAGTGCAAGAACAATTTACAGCTTAATCGAGGAGCTATTATGTGGCGCCACATTCAAAAGCTGGTGGAACCTGCAGCGTATGTGGCTGATCAGACGCTCGACGTCTTACCTTTTTGCCCTCATAGACACACTGTGCAAGCAGATTGGCCTATCCGAGACTTCCTTTGAATTGACCAATAAAGTAATGGATGACGAGGCACGAGAGAGGTTCAACAAGGAAATAATCGAGTTTGGGAGCTCGTCTTTCATGTTTGTGATGCTTGGGGCATTTGCATTGTTGAATCTTTCGGGATTGAGTTATTATGTGGTGAAGAGGGTCGTGTTCTCGGGCGCGGATGGGTTGTCGGCGTTTGTGGGTCAGATGGGATTGTGTGCGCTGATAGTTTTGGTGAATTTTCCGGTTTATGATGCACTTTTCTTTAGGAGGGATAATGGGAGATTGCCGTATTCGGTATTGTTCAAGGCACTTGTGCTGGTTTCGATGCTGAGCTTGGCCCCTATTTGTTAGTAGGCAAATGGGGTTTGTTTTGTTGAGTTTGGTTTAAGATTGTTATTGGCTATGGCTTAGAGATAATTACACCATGTGCAACACATGTCATTTTTTATTGCAAAATTACAAGATGTATAACATTAATTGCAAAATTACCAGATTTATAAAAAATAATTAATTTAAATATATACTTAACTGATTAACGTAATTAAACATAGACTTTCTCTCTCCCCCGACCCAAAAACTTTTGCTCAAAGACTTCAAGATTCTCCTCCGCTGCCGCGACAGCCCGCCTCCTTTCGTCCTCCGCCGAGGTCGATATTGATGTCGCGACGACTTCAGGCCCTAGCACCGGCCACAGCTCTAGCCCTGAGCTCAATCGTGATAATACTGTTTCAATCCATGAAGATAACACGGTGAATAAATTCGATGGCGATATCATTGTTCTGAACTTGAATTGCTACCGAAGGAGAATTTAAAGGAAGAGGTAAATGAGGTGATGATAGATGACAGATCGGGACACACAAATAAATAAAATATACACTAAAGTTTTAATCGTTTCTCAAATCAAACCCACATATACATAAAATATACGTAACATATACACTTGAGATTCTCGTAATTCAAACTAGTGATAGATCGGGATACACATATACATAAAATATGTACTCAAGTTTCAATCGTTTCTCAAATCGAACCCACATATACATGAAATATACGTACGATATACACTCAAGTTTCAATCGTTTCTCAAACTGAATCCACATATACATAAAATATACGTAAAATAATTCAAGTCAGTGACAGATTGGGACACACATATACATAAAATATATATAAATTATACACTCGATTTATGTGATCATGTATGTTCAGTAGAATGAAAATTCCACGTCTTTTCGCTGAGCATGATAGAACAAAATCCTGATTATTAGATAATATAGATTTACCTTTTCTTTTTCAGTTTAACGTGATTGTAGGAAGATTGTTTTTTAATTAAACATGGTAACCGATATTTAGGTAACGTCTAATTCTGTTTTATCACCAAATAACAACAATAAGGTATCCATGCAGTTAATACACACCACCTCGTATTTTTATAAATATTTTAAAATCTTGTAGTATGTTAAAAAATGAAAATGCTACATGTACATAATTAAAAAATCTACTTGATTTTTTATTTTTAGTAGGATCCACTTAATGTGACTGTTATATACACCTTTATGTATACTATTATGTACTTATAGCATTTCTCTTAAAAAATTCCTATGGGTTAATAACAGAGGTTACTACTCGGATTGGCATAATTGTCACACGTTAATAATTAATGAATAAATTATAAACCCACCAATGGAAATTGGAAAACCAACAACTGGTATACTTAAGGGGTTGTTTGTTGTCGTGATGCTTTACGAGGATATTTGCAAATTTGATTTGTTTCGAAATTATCAACGCAGGTGCTCCTACGTATATCTTTGTAACTGTAGGTGTAGATAGAAAAATAAAAAATCCATCCATATTTCTCTCTTATCTATATATGAAGGAGTTAGGCCTTCTATATGAGTGACACATGTCCATTTTTGTGGTCTTTAAAAGTTGACAAGTGTCTCTTTTTTTTTACAGTTTTGCCACTGCTGAAGAGCGTGTTTTTAATTGCCTCACGTCTCGCTCTTCCAAAAGCCCAAAATTAAGGAATGTCGTTCATTCTCTTTCATTTCCCAAATTCCAAGTCTTACCTTCGTGGCTACTCCTCCAAAAAGCCCGAAATTAGGGAATGCCATACATTCTCCTTTCATTACCCACAAATCCCAATTCGTACTTCGTCGCTTCCACATTCACCCACCGTAAGCAATAATATTGAAGAGAGAAACACTGGTAAAAGAAATAAATCTGTTTGGCTTTCCAACTCTAGATCTTGAAACCTCAACAAACTAACGTCAGGAAGAATTGCACCGTCGTGGCCCTTCCCCACGTACAGACGCGAAAACGACAGGCTTATCCATGATGAAATCCGAGCTAGATGCCTCGATTAGACGAACAAATAATCGGCAGTACGGCGGCCGGTACCCACCGGCACACATCCATCGACCGCGACCAACGTGGTGGGACGACAATAGCCTCCAAGTATTCTACGATCTCGAGCGGCGGAGCCGACGACCATGGGATGGTGGAGTCGCGGATGTCTCTGTCGAGCGTTTCTCAAGATTCAGAAAGGGGACATCACTCGGTGGTCTATCGACGATACCACCGATGCTATTGTAGAATTCTTACTCTTGCTCTCTCATTNAAGTTTTTGTTGTTCGAACGATGGATTGGAAAGAAAATGCGGGCGATCAATGTCTTCTTGTTGGAAATTTGGGGCTTAAGTAGTTAGGTTTAATTTCTACATCATATTGTCGTGGAAAAAGTAGGCTTTTTTTGTTATGGAAAATGATTGCTAGCTATTGTTTTATGAAGACTAACTAGGAGAAATCAAGAGAGGTAGGAAAAATTTAGATTGCAAATGCATTCACATCATAGCAAAGCCATACTATTTCTTCAGGAAAAAAAATCTCTTTGTTGATTCAGTTGCAAAATATATTTACGCGTTGTATAACTTTTATCATACCTTACGATAACAAGTATTTGTGGATTACGCTAAATATTTATGATTTTACTGAACTGGTGGCTTTGCAGGTCAACCCGGCCAATAAAGTGATGCTTGGAGGTGGTGGTGCTGATGGAGGTCATTTTTTCATTTTTTGTTTTTGTTTCCCTTTTCTTTTGTCCATTTGAAAATTGTTCTTAGCATATTTTAATATAATATGTTCTCTGAATTTATTTTCTTGGGGTTACTTCTATCCATAGATCAAGCTGCAAGTCTTGATACGAGAAACACGTTACGAGGTCCCAGAAGTAAAGCCGCGGAGTTCGTTCTCCAAAAGGAGAAGCTAAACTTACCCCTTATGGGCTCAAGTTTATGTATTTTTACGGTTGTGTTAATTATTTTTACTACTAATATTAGCTAAATTGGCATTTTTAAGCTTGTAGAGGTTTTCGATTTCCAGCTTCTTATGTGATTCATACAGTTGGGCCAATATACAATGTGGAAAAGAGCCCTTAAGCCTCTTTGAGAGAAATTCCTACAGGTACACGTAGACGAATTTTTTATGGCCCTTTTTGTTTATCCATTTAAGTTTAGTTATTGGTCGAAGCTCATCTTGCTTTGTTGGACATGATGCAGAAACAGTTTACGCGTGGCAAAAGAACACAACATCCAGTACATTGCATTTACTGCTATCTCATGTAGGGGTGTATTGGTATGTTGTTGATTATCATTTACTCAAGTTTATGGTTGTTATTTCTTGCAGTAATTTATATTTATCTGTTCAAATAAATAGTAATCAATAACTATCAATTCAAATGAAGTTTGTGTCTAATGCACAATCTCTTTATTTAATGATCAACTACATCCTTTTGATTGTATTCTTTATACTCACCAGAAGCTTCCTTTTGTAATTAAATTATTGAAATCCTTTACTACGCCTTTTTCTTTAGCATTTTGCTATTGAGAAAATCATATATTTTGTACTATCGTGCTAAGTTTCAATGCTAGCTATTTAACACAACCGACTTCTAATGCATATATGTAACTCCTTGGATGACATGCTTGTTCATATAAAAAAATATGGTATCTGCAAGTAGGAACACAAGTACTAATTTACTTGATGTTGATGTTTGAATGAGGTTAATGTGCTATTTTAAATTGAATTATTATGTTTAGTTCATGGTCTGTTATCTTTATGATGAAGTTGCAGCTCACGCCTTAGCTATAATCAAGGAATTTGCAGGGGGCTTCGAAGAGGTAAGTTTCTTTTAGACCACTTTTATCAGTTATATTTGAATCTAATATTTTTGGAACCTTTGTGATTTTTTTTTTTTAGAATATTTTATGGAATGTCTTCTGAGCGAAGGAATTTGAGAATGAAAGTAAGATTTTCTTTATCTTTCATGTTGGATACTTTTAACTGAAAATGCCATTCTTGTGAGTATTTTTTTAATAACTGAATTTCCGTGAAAAGCTTAAATTAGAAAAAAATATAAAAATATCGATGTATACTGTGGAGTTAAATTTTTCTGGGGAGAAGGAATGCTATTTTGTGATCTCTTTTTCACAAATTTGCCAGTCGACATTAATAATTATTGTCTAATATTGCATTTCAGGTGCATTTTGTTCTTATGTCTAATGAGATTTATGATGTTTGGTTGAGAAAGGCACGTGCATTACTTCAAGAGCAACCAGATATGGTCAATATGTAAATGCTGTCAAGGAATTACTTGAATATCTTGGTGGCGGAGACTCCACACACCAAAGCCTTGATTCTGAGAGGGGTTGTTCCACCGGTAGTTTCATTGTGCCTCATTTTTATGGAAATTTTCTAACTGCACTGCCATGGATCTTTAAGGATAAGACGAATATATTGTACGGGAGATAAGATGTTAGCCCTACAAAAAAAAGAAACCCATATTCTTCTAAATTCAAATCATCGATTGTAATGTTTCCATCGGAGATTGTAATGTTTCCATCGGAGAGTAGAAGGATAAGGCGAATATAGAGTTCGAGAAGAAAAACTTGCCTATTTTGGAGAGTTGGAGAAGAAAAACTTGCCAATTTTAGAGTGTAAGATGGCAGTTAATTTTCCAATCGTCCGAGAGGCGGTCAACAATTACAACTTCATGTTGTCGTTGGTTTATCTCTGTAGAATTTTTCATTTATATAATGACTTGCTTTGTGTACTTCTTATTCCATCTTAATTATGATTTTGCTTCTTCAATTACAACTTCATGTTGTCGTTGGTTTATCTCTGTAGAATTTTTCATTTATATAATGACTTGCTTTGTGTACTTCTTATTCCATCTTAAATATGATTTTGCTTCTTTTATATAAATTATTGATTCATGTTCTCTATCACAGAAAAGAGATTTAACGTTCATGCCGACATTAATCCTTGCATTTTAGAAAGTTTGCCGCATTTCAGTAATGTAGGCATGAATGTTAGTGTTTAGTCGGGCCCTCTTAGAATTTGAGATGTCAGCCTCATCACTGTTTCATTTTATTAAGGGATGAGAATGATACCAAGAGAGAATAAATTTTTTTAATCAAGCACATAGAGAAGAGCAGAATTAAAAAAGAAAACCAGAGGAAGCAAATGGATAGGTAAATTTAGAAGGAAAAGTTGAACATGTACACTCAGTGTAATAATATGAGAAAGAATTTTGAAACAATGACAAGTTAACAGAAATAATAATGTAAAGGGTTAAAACAACTGCCCAAAAAGCTGTTTAATGAGGTCTTTGTGGTAAAAAAATATTTTGTGAACAAGCAATGTTGAAAAGAATACAACTTTTTATAAAACCTTTTTGTAATCATTTTGTCGGGTTTAGAGAGCTCATGTTTGTTGTGGTGAAAATTGGAGATTTTATGTGCACTTAGCTGAAGATTTCAAATTTTGTTGAAATTTATTTAACATAAATTTTATTTGTATCAAATTTAGTAACAATGTTTAAAAAATATACATAAATTAGACTGATCATTTCAAGAGACGACAAATTTTAATTATATATTTTAGATCAAAATATGACCTGCAACAAGTGATGACAAATTTTTAAAGTATTTTTAGACTGAATTTGTGTCCGCCGTGCGTGCACGGCGTAACCCAACTAGTATTAATATATAAAAGAGATAGGAATTTATTTGAAATAGTATAAAAATTCCTGCTGATAAATTTTAAAGTTAACATTCTTAGTAATTTATTTTTCTTTTTTTGAAAACTAGCGATTGCATTCAATTTCAAATTCAAATTAAAAAAAAAATAAAAAAATTCAGTAAGATATTGTGTAAAACAGTAAAACTTGATTTCAAATTGATTTCTTTAAATGCTACGCGTAAATCTGATCAACAATGAAAAAGAATCTTGAAAATCTTGATTCCAAAAAAATTCGGACAATTATTTCCTTAAATTTTCCTGGTCAAACGTGTAAATTTGGTAAAAAAATCCAGTCAATTATTTACCAAATAAAACGTTTGAAATTTTTTGTGATCTTCCAAAAAATCATGACAATTTAATTGTTAAATTTTTATTTATTCATATTTATCTAACTACAAATCCCTTATTTTGTAGTCACAACTAAAAATTTTTAATTTCTAATATATAATGTTAATTTCAAAAAATAATTTTCATATTTCGGATGTTCAACTTAATTGATTTTGTTCATATTTATCTAACTACAAAAATCTTTTTAATGTTTAGAAAGAATCTCAAATTATGTGGATTTTCGAAATATTATCTTTTTGTACTCACCCAATGAATATTTAGTTAGAATAAATATTGAAAAATGAAACAAATCATACTCGCTCCTTTCGACAATGTGTTGTTTTAGTTTAAAAATTCATAATTACAAATTTAATGAGAATTTTTATTTTATCCTTATATAAGATATTATTAAATCTCTTATATGTGATTTTAATATTTTTTTATATATATACTTTCCATTTCTCTCCTTGCGTGAAAGTTATTAATATTATTATGTCACCTTTCTGATTTATTTTGCATGAGTTTTTTTCAATGAGAATCAAATAAGAGCTTTTTTAGGATTTTTAATAAGGATGAACAAGAAAATGCATAAATACATGTAAACTGTCATTTAACAAATAAAAAAGATTACAAACTCAAACGCCATTTATTTTTAAACGGGGATTAGTACAGACAAATTAATATTGAAAAAGAAAAAAAAATCGATAAGATGCCATTACACAACAAATTTGATGAGATTTGAATTCGAATATAAAATCTATATCACACGACAAATTTAATGATATTGAATTTTGAATATAAATCAATATAAAATATAATCATACAACAAAATTAGTGAATATTTCTATATATTCTAATTTTATTTTATTTTTTAGTTGTATATGTATCAATTTTATCTTATCTTATTATTATTATTATTATTATTATTATTATTATTATTATTATTATTATTATTATTATTATTAATTTTGTAAGACAATGTACTAAACAATATAAAAAGTTCCATTAAAATATCCTATAAATTGTAGCTTTATAAATATTAAGAGAAGAATTTTGACCATATAAGAATTAATAAAAGATCATTTTTCATAAATGTAATAGAAGAATTTTGATTCATAAGATTTAAATTCCCTAAGTTAAAAAGATATCATAAAAAGATAACAGAGTCCAACATCACGTACTAAAATAAATTTAATAATTTAAAGATATCGAACATCATAAATCACTTTTAACTTCCTCTAGACCGGTATAAGTCTATTTAATAATTTTTAGATATATTTTTCTAATAATAGTTTAGAAAAATTTAGGTAATTTCACACGTATTTTAGAATAATATAGAGCATTTTAGATATTTTACACAAGTTATATAATAATTTACATATTTTTACATATGTTATATAATATTTTAGATGTTTTTAATATTTTATATAGACATGTTTTACGATGTTTTCACAAAGTTAATTTTCATAAGATATTTTCAACAAATTAACATATTATATTATATATTGACCCCATATTTTAAATTTATTAATATTATTAATCAGAACATTGAGTACTAACTTTTTCGTACACTTTTATACAAATTGATTCATTTTCATATTTATGTAACTTACAGCCATATATATCTTACAAGAATTTCATATATGTGGATTCTTCATTTAATTTAGTATATAATAATTACGTATTATATCATTCCTCCAAATAAAATTAAATCTATTAATAATGTCGAATTCAACGTGGAAATAATACGACTTTACACTTTTCAAAATATGTTTGTCATTTTTCATCTCATATCCGAGTCACAATTTTTAATATTATGAATATTAAATATCTCATATTTATTAAATATATATATGTTTTTAAAAAACATGAAAATGCATATAATTAAATTTATCATAATTATGTTATTGGTTTGGTTGTGAAGATTCGTTCTATTCAAATAAATAATATATAATTTTTCATATTTTGTATTTATTTTCTTGCAAAAATGAGTGTTAAATATGAATAATTATATTCAAAATAATGTTTTTAAAAATGTTTTAAGTAACAAGCCCATCCGTGCATCGCACAAGATGCACACTAATTTGAGAATAAAGGATAGTAAAATGCTTTAGGAAAAACAAAACGGCGATTACCAAATAGCAAGAGAAACATAAGCATAAGCTTAGCAAATAGCAAGAGAAACATAAGCATAAGCTTTACAGATCGCACGCACAATAAAGAGATGGATGTAACCCGGCTTCACCTTGACCATAAAACAACAAATGTAAATGACAATTCATGTTTTCTAATATTATCTTTCCAGAATCAACACAACTTTACAGCACACAAAATGGGCTACTTTAAGTGCCTCATACCACCTGCAGCAGCTTCATTGAAACATTTTCTGGATTGTTTTGTAAATATGCAGTATATATTGATCTTTCACACATAAACCTGGTCAAGATTGCGCGATTGGGCTCTACATGCAGCAAAACCATTTTTTCTGCAGATAAGCACAAGATGTCAGCTTCAATCTGATCTCTAAAACCAGCTTTCGGGGCTAGGAAGGAAGAATCTATTCAATATTCAAGTACTACATAAACTGTAGAAACACATATTCCCCATCATTTTTTTTTTTTTTTTTTTTGGTNTTTTTTTTTTTTTTTTTGGAAAATTTGACATCAAAGAAAAGGAAAATTAATGTTTTGATTTTTGAATCCAGAATAACTAAATTTGCCTATTCATAGCAAATGGGAAGGTATCACCCCCCATATATGAAATGTTTGATAGCAGACTCCTAAATTTGTCTGACTTCATAAAACCAAAAATCCTTGTTGATGATCAGATAAATGATGTCCTAAAGCAACAGCTTAGTGAAGAAACACGATTATAGAAATAATCACAGATCATGCAGTAACAGGTGTTCTGAAATGCAGTAAGATCTCTCTGACAATCATAATCAAACATACAATACTACAATTTATTACAATAAAAGATAGCTACGAGTACTTACACCCTGAGGTTTTAAAGGTTCTGCTGCATGATTTGTATTTGGAGCCACCGTTGTGGGGGACTCGGGCTTCCCGCCTGTTTTCTTCTCATCCCTGGCCTTGTTAAATATTACAGTAAACCCATCTGCAGAAGCTGGATCATTCACATCCCATTCACCAAACTTTGGCAATGGCCGACCTTTCTCCTGCATAAGGCATAGATAAAAAGTCGAGCAAACTCTTACTGAAATATATGTAAAACGGATAAGGTTGGACTTAGCTTTTGCTTGGATTTGAGAAGAAAATCACTTACCAACAGCCACTTGTATGTTTGGGACATAATATTATTAATTGACAAACAAAATAAGACAAGATGTATCCTAAATAAGAATTTTATTTTCAAAACCCGTTGGCTTAAGAAGGTGACAGGTAAAACTTTAGAATTTGAGAACACTCTGGGAATTGGAGTCACATAAGCAAGAATATTGTGGTCCACAGACTGGTAAATGGAGTAACATTAGGTTGCTCAGCTTTGAGCAATAATATTATGTATTCTCTTATTACACAAAAGCGTGAAGAAAAGGGAGCAATTTTGGTACATTGCCATGGAAAAAATCTGTAAGCATAAAATCCAAGCCTCACCAGGCCTACGATAAATATTGAAATCATAGAAAGAACTGACAATCTTTGTGCAATAACATGTACACTGACACTTACATTTGATCTACTTAGTACAAAACAATAGGTAATCAAATTTCATTTTAGATTGACCCAATATACAATGAAAGATGAACAATGCTATTAGAACAATCGATTGTTCCCGGAGATTTCCTGAACAATGCCCATCCACATGGCAAATTGGAAACCATTAAAAAGAAAACCATAAAATTAATCAATGGAATAGTTATCTCTATACAGTATATCATCATCCATGTTATCAGCGAAGCACAAAATCGGAAATTTACTTTAACCACTCGTTCATAGCTCTTCACCACCCACAGTCATTTTGCAAATAAATGGCATCCAGTCCATAATAACAAAGCCAACTCAAATTTTTCAAAAGACATCAAGTAAAACTCTTTGATGCAAATATCACGCGTTGAGAAAAGGCAATCAAGTCACCTAGACATTGCACTATACACATACACATACACATCCACATCCACATAGATATTTGATCTCAATGCAAAGGAAACATGTTGTACTGCCTATCAATACTTGAGCTAATAATTANACATCGCCATCAATACAACAAAGCGATCGATCGAACTGCCATAAAACGAGAATAAACAAACCATACGGACAAAAATTTAAAGAAAAAATTAATCAGAAAGGTTAAAAAAGAGGGAAAATGATGCAATCGGGCTCCAAACGACTAAATCAAAAAGAATAACAAACAAGAACAGATAAAATAAAATTTGGATTACATACCGACATGAATAATGAAGAAGAGATGTTCCTCAGCTGGAAAACTGATTGAAGCAGCAGGAGAGAGAGAGAGAGAGAGAAAGAGGGGAAATGGGTTGAGTCTAATGTTTCAACTTTCAACTATTTGTGAGTCAATATATATAATAACTAGTGCATGGCCCGTGTGCGATGCACGGAAAAACAATATTAGGATTGTATTATAAACTAAATATATAAATAACATTAATTATAATTTATTTATTATTTTTAAATTAAACCGGGTTGGTGACAGTCCGATCGGATGGACCGAGAACCAGTTTATAACCAATCTAGTTCGCTTAAATAAAATATTTGCTCTCGAATCCGTCAACATCAGTCGATTGGACTGCTGGATCGATACGATTTTTTAAATAAATTTTGTTATATTTAAAATTATTTTAAATAAAATTACATATTTAAATAAAATAGTGATTTATAAATTATTAATCAATTAGTTTAAACATTTGAATTTATAAATTGTTTAGATATTTAAGTAACACATTTTATTTAAATTTATTACAAAAATTAATATATATATATATATATATATTAAAATATTTATAAATTGAAATCTGAACACACCTCAAATGATTTAATAAAATAGCTTGATCGTTTCCATGACAGTCTACTTCTGAAAACCATATATTTACTCTACATTAATAAATAATATAATAAAATATTATTTAATTTACATAAATATTAATAAAACGATATATAAATATTCATAAATCATTAAACATGTTGTCATAAAAGTATTGTTAATACTATTATTTGAAGTTTGGACTACATCACATTCACGAAATAAAATATTTTCAATATAAAATTTATATTAGGTTCAATAATCGATTTTGTATGGTGGAACTGATACATAACTTAGTCACTTGGGACCAACCAAGTTGTGTCAAGTTTTTTAACTATTTTAAATATCACCTAAAAGTAATTCAATCAACCTAGGCAGTACTCTAATTCAATCACCCGATTGATCCGAAAAAAATTTCTTATTTCATTAAATTATTTCTTTAAATATATTTAATTTAATGAAATAAAAATATTTTATAATTCATATAATAAATGTCTACACAAAATGATAATATATTAAGATTATAAATTATATATCTAAAGATGAATTAATTATTTTTACTTTATGCATATTAATAAAAAAATAAACATAATAATTTTCAATAAATTAAGATTAATTGATTGATTATATGCAATTTAAAGAATATTTTTAGCATTCAATATTTTTTTAAAGGCACAAATATAAAGACCGAGATTCTAAAATTTTTGTTATGTTTTGAATTGATATTTTATAAATATAGAGACCGAGATTTTAATGTTGTTTCTAAAAAAAAATAATAAAAATAAAAACATACACACTTAATAAATCTTAGTCAGATTTTTTAAATAATAAAATGAACTAAAGTCCAAAATTTAAGGTAACATTTAATGCTGTATGATTTCTTAAGAAAAAAATAAAAAAAATAATAAAACTTACTATTTATAGGCTGCATTAAATTCTGACCTATTTTTTTACTACTATTTTTACTAAACGGTAATTCTTATTATATATATATAGATTAATTTATATAATAATTAATAATAATATATATAAACGACCATATGCCATAGTTTTTAAACCTGGCCCGGTGATCAACCCGGGCACGTCACCGGGTCACCGGGTCACCGGTTCAACCGTCGGTCACCGGGTCAATTGCTGAACCGGATAATTAATTTTAAAATTTTTAAAATTATATATAGAGTATTTTTGTTATATAAATATACATAAAAGCAACAAAATTAAATGTTTTGTGTATAAAATTTGTATATTAAAGTGTTAATAATATGTATTTCATGATAAATATTTACCATATAAACATATATACATATTTTTATTTTTAAAAAAACAAAAAAAAATATATGGACCGGGTCAACTGGGTTAACCCGGCCGGGTCAATGCTGTCGGCCGGGTCTCTGCCGGGTCGGCCGGGTTTTGACCGGGTCCTTGGTTGCCCGGTCCAAATACTCTACCCGGACCGGTTCTGGCTCCGGGTCGATCGGGTCCCGGGTCGATCCGTCGGGCCAGTCCGGGTCTCAAAACACTGCCATATGCATATAAATAAAGGGTTTGGTTACAATCTCGTTACGCAACCATTCCGCTGAGATTTGTAACCGTTAAATCATCAAGTAACCGTCATTGATAGTTGATTTAACAGTTATAAATCCCAACGGAATGGTTCCGTCACGGGATTGTAGCATTTTCCATAAATATATACATGTCGGTGTAATTTACAACGTTCTTTTCTGTTTTTTGCTTTTAATCCTTTTTTTTAATTTTATTTTATATTATATATTTTGATTTTTATTTTTTAAGTACACGAGCGACGTTGTGATTGCTCAGATTAAATTATAGTATTGAGTACGATTTAGTTCGTAAAATATATCATCAATTTAAGCATTAGCTGTTCAAAATTCTTTAGGCTGTAATATGCGTGTAATATTAAACTAAATCTACCATATATATTATTAATCTAGACTTTTCTCTGCTGCATCAAGATTTCTGGGATCAAATGTCAATTGCTTGTTCTTTGTTAAAATTTTGAGAATTTTAAATTAATAAAACATTTGGTAATTCAAATTAAAAATATATTAATTTTCAAATTTAATATATATATTTTACATAACATATATAATTTAAAAACAGTTAGTTGTATCTACTATAAAATGTGTTTATCAATTGTATGAAGATAATAAAACTATTATTAATTTCAATTGTGAAAAACAAACTTATATATCAATTCTAATTGACATTAATATTGATATATAATATTATGTTATACAATATGAGATAAACATATTAATAAATATTGTTTCACAAATTTTCATACAATATTATGTTCTACAATATGAGTTATACAATATTATGTTATACAATTCTAATTCAAATTAATATTATTAATTTCAATTGTGAAAAAATTATGAGATGTTCGATTATGATTATAAAAGTTTTATAAAGTCATGAATTATTCAATTGAGATTTTTAAAAAGATTTATAAAACTATGAGATATTTAATTCATTTGCCACTAAAGTTTTCTTTGAAAAATTAGATGACCAAGTGTCGTCTCAAATACAGTGAAACCAAGCATGTAGAATGAAGCAAAATTGGATGACCAAGTGCATGAGGCCTGATCCCCGTTCTTCTCTCTCTAAAATTTTCCTCAATTCATTTCTCCCTCTAAACCCTCGTTTGGCAATTGTTCTTTGTGCCTCTCTAGCGTTCGGCGTCGTGTATCTCTCTATCGTGCCCGGCATTTGAGCTGGCAAAGGGCAGCTGCGAGCTTCAAGGAGGGCTTCAGATGTTCCCGTCCCTAAGTGGTATTCTTCAAGAAGGGCTTCAGATGTTCCCGTCCCTAAGTGGTATTCGTCGCTTAATCTGGCGCCATGGCGGGGGAGGGGTCCGTTGACAACCAGTCCACCACGGAAAGCGTCTTCGATCCTGTAGTCGTCTTCTTTGTTCGAAAAATGCGCAGTGGAACCAAACCAGGTCTTTTTCGATTCCAGCCTCCCCTCGAATACATAGGGTAGGTAGGGCTGGCTGGGTGAGAAAGAAATGGGTACCCTGTTGCCAATAAACCGGCCTTCGATTTCCCTTACTCATCATATAAAGGGTCTTACGGTCGGGGGAACTACCTAATTAAAGAAAAAGGGCGTTCTTTCTAAGAGTAGGCTAGGCGTGGAGAGCTTTTTGCGGGGAAACTTGCAAGTACAGTTTAGGGGGAGGCGGGCGTCGACCCAACCTTTCCGTCGACGAGGTCGCGACAACGGTGGCTGTCTGCCGCCTAGCGACTGCCGGCGCCGAGCCTTGTGGCCTTGGTCTTCCTCTTTTTCGGTCTTTCGTTGGTGTTGGGAGGGTAGGTCCTTTTGGTGGTAGCAGTGTCGTGGTGCTGCTATTTCCAGCTTTTGCGTGGGGAGGGTTGAGGCGCGGGTCTCCCGGGGTAGTCTCTGTGGAGAACTATGGGAGGGATTTCGATCTGTTGGTCTGGTTCTAGTTAGCATGAGGTGGAGTTTTTAGATCTGTGTGTTGGTCCATCGACTGGGTCGCTCTCCTTAGTTGTTCGTGTGGGTGCTGGTTCGAGTTGAGGTGGTTTGGGGTTTCGTCTGGATGTTGGAAAAGGCTTTAGGACTTTTCTTGTGTTCTTGTGTTTTCACTATTTTGTGTTTGTTTATGTGTTGTATTCTCCTGTTGGGAGCCTAATTCTCCACTTGTGAGAGCTTTTATTTTGTGTTGTTTTTGTTTAATTTTTGTGTTCTCTAGGCTATAGGCGTTCTCGTCATGTAGGCCTCTCTATAGTTAGCTGTTTTAGCTGGTTTCAGTTGGCTACTTAGCCGTTTGTAAGTCTGTGTTTATTTAATGAATTTATCATTCCCGAAACAAAAAGTGCATGAGGTTTGGTTTCGACCATAAAGGAACTTTTTGAATTTGAAGACAAGACCTTTGTGTTGATCATTTTCAAAACCTGAGGCTGGGACATGTATATATATGTGTTAGAAAATCAATTATAGTAAAACTTGGGTTTGATCTAATTTTGTTTTATTTTTTATGGATAAATATTTAATTTGGGTTGAATTAAATTGTGTAGAAAATTTTTACGTTCCGAGTAGATACTCGTGGTATATTTATGTTCTCAAAACTGATTTTCAGTGAGTGAAAAATAAGTGACTAAGTTTAGTTATAAATAGAAGCGTAACACGGTGGTTATGGGATTTGAAGGGTCAAGAGTCTTATCCCACATTGGACTCTTAAATGAGATTAACTCTCTTTATTATAATAATAAGAAGTGAAAGACAAAACAACAACAAATTTTTGCACCAAGTGTTGGTGATGGCTTCGGCCACACACACGCGCGCATCTGCCGACCAGCTTGGCTCTGGCACGGTCCTGGTCCTTGGTCCTTGGCAATTGGACTGTAGATGACCTTCGACGGTCTGGACCCTTATAATCTTTTTGGTTCAATTTATTTGCAAAAGTGTGGCCCAAATTGAAATCCAAATTGAGTTGGATATGAACTCGAGTTTTTGACCCAACTGATTTGACCTTCACTAAGTTCACTAAACCTGGACGTGTGACCTTCTACCTGACCGTTTTGGTGGTTATCAGTTGGATTGATGGTATGTTCACACCTGAAAACGATATGGTTAACACCTGAATGTTCCCTGTGAAGAACCGAGCACCTGACAAGCTCAAGTCAAGCACCCAACAGTAAGTCGAGTGCCCAACAAGCTCAAGCTGAACGCTGGTTAACAACCCCGCTAGCAGGTCGCCGAGCAGCTTGCCAACTCGCCCGCCAGTCTCGTCTTGAATGCACATGAGTGCACGACATCGTCAAGCGGACAAACTCACTCAGGGATTTCCTCTCGCAGACACGCAAGCCGAGAATGCAACAAGGGCACTCGCCTACGAATTCACGTTTGCTTGCTTGCGAGTCCATTGTTGAGAGATAGAAGCACTCGCCCGCGAATTTGAGTTCGCTGCTCGTGAGTCCGTCGCCCAGATCATTGAGAGCACAAGCCACTCGTCAGTGGATCTATCTCACTGGGTCGCGAGTCTCGCATAACCACACTCGCTCGTGAGTTTGAGCTTGCAAGGTCACAAGTTCAACATATGCCTACACTTGATTTTAGTCACAAAATTTCATATTTTACAATGAATTAGTCACATTTAATAGTTAACAATGATAATCATTTAATAATGTCATAAGTTTATAGATACTTATATATAGTCACTATTTTTATAATTAGACATATTAAAGAAAACACCAAATATAATTGAACAGTTAGATCATAAATAATATAGAAACTTTTATAAATTTAAATATAAAATCTAATGTATATATATATATTTAATAATTACTTTCTCATATATAAAGTAATATGCAATATAATAGTTGATAACTATAAGAATTGTAGAATCATGTCTCATACATTTAAATAGTTGTTTAGTAGTTTAGAGCGAGAATAATTGATAACTGAGTTATTCGAACTTCGGGTCGTCTCTCTAGGAAGACGGTTCGGAGCTTCGCTTATTAGATAGTCGTCCAAGATCACAAAAAGAGCAAATAAAGTCCTAAACATTCTATCAAGATGATTGGGGGTTGATTTAGTACTAATTAAAACTAAGAATCGAGAGCATTGAGTTAAAGATGCAAGCTATAAAGAAAAGACGGGAATTTCGGTTTACCGGAGTCACTGTAACTCGAGAAAAATACACACAAAATGAAAAGAAATATGCAAGCACCAAGTTCCTAGGTAATTAACACAAGCTTTCTAAACAAAATCATTGAGCTTTAATCAAAGTCTCAACCTTTAAAACTAGATAAGCAAGTATTTAATCCATATAACCACCTAGGCAAGCAATGAAAATAGAAAGCTCCAAGTTTTCCCCCATTCAACAAGCATCACCTTGAAACCCATCATAAGCAAAAAGGGGACAAATATGAAGTAATGATGCTTAAAAGTAAGTACCCACTATTCTATTGTGTGCTCAAAGAAACCAGAGTGAAAAGCTTCGAAACTTGCATAAAAATAAAATCATCGAAAAATTTGAGTCATAGCGCTCCAACCAAAATAGAGAGAAAAATAAAAGAGAGAACCTTTCCCCAGAGGGAAAAATAGAAAAATGAAGTCCAGCTCTCAATTATGGGAAGAAACATATTTATACTAGGGCACTAAAACACACACTAAAACACACACATTTAATGAATTTTGCAGTTCGCCGGGTCGCAAAATCAATTTTGCAGCGAGTGTGTAGTGTGCTGGGGCTGCCAGGGTCGCGTTCGCTGGGTTGTGAACTCGAGCTCGCTGCGAGTGCCGACAGGACAAGTTCGCGTGGTCTCGAAAGCGAGTTCGCAGCGAGTGCCAATGTCACCTCGGGGATGTTCGCGCGCTCGCGAATGCTGCTTCGCATTGGGTGCAGCAGCTTCATGGATGGTTCCCTCGAGCGGCATTCACGTGGTCGCGAGTTGGGCCTCACTGCGAGTCTTCGGGTGCCTCTCGCGCGGTCGCAAATGTGGGTTCGCAACGAACGCGCGCGAATCTTCTCTTGCGTTGGTCACGAGCTCGCGTCTGGAGTTTCGCAGCGAGTGCTTGTGGTCTCGCGCCTGGTTTCGTGCACCCGCGAGTAGAAGTTCACTGCGAGTGGCGTCTGGTCTCGCGCCTAGTTTCGCGCGCTAGCGACCCTTTGTTCGCCAGCGAGTGTCGGGTCTCGACTCCTTCACACGAGTGGCGGTTCGTATGGCTCGGGTGATGACTCGAACATGGTTCGGACGTCTCAGAAACGTCCCAAAAATGGCTCGTCTTCCTAAACTCGAACAATGTAGACCTAATCAACACCAAAATACGGAAGAAAATACGGCAAAACACAAAAACACAAACTGAGAACAAATATACCCGAAACACGATAAAATGGACTGGTCGACACTATAATGAACCTAAAAACACTTAACTAAAACACTTAAAACAAACAAAAATAAGCACAAAAACACAATAAACAGTAGCCTAGTGGTGGTGTAACTGACTTTAACATGCGAGAGATCTTGTGTTCAAGCCCTATTGTTGGGAGAATTAGTAATTAAGGATTATATATTGGTGGGTGGTATTGTGCTCAAGGTGAGTCATGTGGTTCAAGGTGGGTCATGTGGTGTAGCCTTCAAGTTGGATCAACAATTTTTGTTTGCTAAAAAATCCATTGGGAGAAAATATGTTGCTAATCTGTGGGAAAACTTCCGTCAGTAATTTGTTGCTAAAAATCCGTTAGGCCATTTGGGAAAATTTCATTGGTAACCCGTTGCTAAAATTTCGTTAGTAATTTGTTGAAAAATAATCCGTTGGTAATATGTTGTTGGTAATTTGTTGGGAAAATTCTGTTGGTAATCCGTTGCTAAAAATCAATCAGTAATATGTTCATAAATAATCCGGTGGTAATCTGTTGGGAACAAATTCGTTGGAAAAATTATGTTATTCCGTTGGGAAAAATTCCGTTGGTAGTTCGTTAGAAAAAATTTTGTTGGTAATATGTTGAGAAGATATCCATTGGCAATCCGTTGGTAAACAATCTTTTCGTAATCTGTTGCGAGAATATACGTTGGTATATCCGTAACCAATATGTTGGCTTTCTGTTAGTAATTTGCCAATTGAATTATTTCGCAACTACATTTTCTGTTGAGAATCTCTTGACAATATCATGAAGCATTTCTGTTGTAAATTTTGTTGGCAATCCGTTGGGAATTTTTTCAATGAATTGTATTTTTCAGTTGGCAAAAATTAGCAACAAGTCATATAGCAACAAGAAAATTCGTTGGTAATCCGCTGACATTCCGTTGGAAAATTTGATTACCAACAGATTATTCCGTTGATAAAACTCATATTTCTTGTAGTAGTGTGTCCAACTGACATGTTATGGATTCAAGCTTCCATCTTGGGTGCATGGATTGCTAGGCCCTTTTTCTTCACCGGTGAGATAACCTGCTAGTCTATACCCTTTCACAACAGCAAGAATTTGGTGTTTCCAAATGAGGTAATTTCCTTCATTGAGCTTGATTGTGATGAGTTGGCTCAAGCCTCAAAAGTTGAAGAATTTGGTGAGGGATTGATAAGATCTCTGAGGATGTGCTCATGATGTGAGGTACTTTGAAGGAAAAGAAGTAAGGAGCTCGAAAAAGGGGTTAACCCGAGGCTCTAAGACATTGAAAGAAAACCAAAAAAAGTTTATATAAACACAAAAACATTGCTATAGAACCAAGTCACTGTTTCATTGATTTTTTTTTAGAAATCTCAAGTTACAAAACCTTAATACAAGTATACATTATATAGCTTCACAACATTTGAAATATCTAGAAATGACATCCACTAATTATTGTTATTCTGTTTTCGATGTGGCATCCCGAAAGTACCTTTCAAGATTGGCGTGATTACCAGAAATATAAAAATCAGCCAACTTTCAAAATTGTGAAAAGTATTTATAATCCCCTTCACATTTCTAAAATATTGAAGTTCGGCCACCATACTTGAAAACTAAAATGTACATATTTTTCTAACTGCATGCAAAGCATAACGACTACCTTTCAGAAATTCAATTTAGAATATTATTTTATTTCACTAATGTGACGCAATAAGATAATCGTTACAAATACAAATAATTTGCAAAATAATGAAATTAAACAAGTCCTAACAACTATATAAATTCACAACAGAGAGATGAGAACAAAAACATGCATACAAAATATCAAATCAATTAAAAATCCAATAGCTAGGGGAAATCAAGAGCAATAATCACCAAGCAGTGNCTAAAAAACGACTCAACCATAGTCCAAAGGAATTAGAAACCTTGCTAAACAATGACCAACAATGAACCCTTACACGAAAATGTAGGCCCCAACAAAAAGACCTAAAAGGGTAATCACAAGGCATGAGACAACCGCGATTTTCCCAGCCGAACTCACGCCCGTTTCCCGCCCGTCCCCAAAGCCGCCGCCTCTCGAACCTCCGACAGCTGGCGCCGGAGAGGGTGCAATGGTCGGAGCCGAGACCTCCGAACGGTGCATGACTCGGATAATGAGCCTTTGGCCCAATTTGCAGTGACCTGGCAGCCCGCTGATGAAATAAAACGGGCCCGACTGCTCGAACCGGAAAACCGTGCTTCCGTCTTCGAATTCAGAGATGGGATTCGACGTGTTGCAGCTCAGGTAATCGGCGTCGTTCACCACCAGCACCGAGTCCTTTTCGTACTCAA
This sequence comes from Striga asiatica, assembly GCA_008636005.1. Classification (NCBI taxonomy): domain Eukaryota; kingdom Viridiplantae; phylum Streptophyta; class Magnoliopsida; order Lamiales; family Orobanchaceae; genus Striga; species Striga asiatica. Next base: position 761,940 of record BKCP01007404.1, read on the forward strand.
AGTCTATCAAAAAAAGGCAAAAAGTATGAATAAAATAAAAAATGCAGAAATATAATCGCAAGTCATTAGTTTTGGCAAACTTACAAAGAGTATCGCCAATGCGGAACCTGTTCATGGCGGCCCACTCGTTATAGGTCTCGGGCTCGTCTCCGGTTGGTATTTTCCATCCTCGCCCTTTGCCGCCGACCTGAAATTGGAAGCCCGCCACCAAGGCAGCTGACATGGCGGCAATTACAGTGGCTAAAAGTAAATAGCTGAAGGATCTTGAGGTAGCTGCGGCTGAAGCCATTCTTAACATATGTATGTGTGAATATGAATGAGGTTTGTAATAGGTTGATGAGTGTATTTATATTAGGTTTGTAAGAAGAAAGGGAGTGGGGTGAGTGGGAAGTGGGCAGCAACGGTTAATTAAGCTGGAAACGTACGTGAAAGACTCCTTCCATTTTTTTCTCAGCATGTAGTAGTCAAAGTCAAACTTTTGGGTTAGTTGGGTAACATGGTCGATAATTTGGGTTGACTTGATAGATATGGGAAGTTATTTGACTAAAAAAAAAAAAAAA
>BKCP01007404.1:762837-827609 GCA_008636005.1 Striga asiatica
AACACCCCAGTACAGTGGGGGTTAAGGCCGAACCCCAAACCTGTATATAAAAAGCCCTAAATCGGCCGAAAAGTCACAAAGCTACAATTTCAATGTATGATATACATCAAATCAAATGAAAACCAACAAAAAAACAAACAAACAAAAAAGAAAAAAATACAAGGAGAAGCTGGCAACTGCAGCGAGATGTACAAAAAATAACAGGTTCAGGTCCGGGTGGAGTCCCGGCGAGAAAGTCAGCATCACGGTGTGGCAGATGCGCCAAAGGGTAGGACCGGCTACACAAATCTGAATGAAGGGTATCCTATCTGGTCCATCCGTATGAGGGTGCGGAGGCGGATAGGAATATCGTCACAGTAAAGCATGCGTCTGTGGGCGGTGGAGGACCCGATGCCAGCGAGAAAACCAGCTGGCCGGTTCCCCTCGCGGTAGATGTGCGAGATCCGGGAGCGAATCGACCGGAGAGTGGCTCTGATGCGCATGAGAGGGTGCTGGATCTGCCACGTGCCCTGATGGCCAGATAACAAAAGAGTGATGACAGTTGCCGCGTCCAACTCTATCCAAATGTGAGAGGAGATCGAGACGGCAATCTGAAGAACGATCTGAAGCGCCTGAATCTCTGCATCATAGCTCGAGGAGGCCCGAAGAGGGGCATAAAACGCGGCAATCAGGGCGCTGCTATGATCCCTAATCACCCACCTCTTGCAACTCCAGTAAGTCGATCAAAGGCTCCATCAGTATTTAGCTTAACCCAAGGCGACTCGGGTGTCAGGCAAACAACAGCTCTGGGACGTAGATGCTGGACATGCACCAGGGGAGGTAGTGCAAGGCGGTGAGGTGGCGTGCAGCCTGTCCAGTCTCTCTGGGTGAGTCTGCCCAAAGCGATGAGGAGGGAGAGATATCGGTCAACCTGCAAAATTATATGGGAAGACTGAAAAGGGTTATCCCTATACTTCGCATTATTCTTTTCTGTCCAGGTGGCCCAAAGGATCAGACAAGGAATAAGGAAGCCCACGTGTCTAATGTGTGTGCGATGTCTGAAAAAACTCAGAAGCTCAAAGAAAGTATCTGTGGAGGGTAGGAGGATATGAGTGTAACTAGTATAATGCTCTCACACTCTCCTCACAGTCTCGCTCTCTAAAAACAGATGGGTAAAGGTCTCCGTCTGAAAATCGCCGGTCTCAGCACAACAGAAGCAACGCGAGGGGAAGGAGAATCACCTCGTCTGCATCACAGTGTCAATCGGTAGGCAGCTCAAAAAGAGACGCCAAAGGAAAACAGAGATGGTAGGGGTAAGTAGGTCGGTCCAGATGGCCCCGAAGAGAAGGTTAGGCTGGTCATTCTGCCGTACTTCCCCCCAAGCCGTGTCGTAGAGAATGCACCCGAAGATGTAAGTTTCCACCTCATACTGTCCAAACCGTCCTCCGAGATGGGAATCTGTTGGATCTCATCTATCACCTGATCACTAAAGCCTGCTCCAGTACCCAAAGGCCTTTCTAGCCTATCCCTATCCCATCTCCCCACCGTCCACAGGTCCTTCACCTGAAGGAAGGGAAGGTATGTGACCTGTCTAGTGCTCGAAAGAGGACCCTCACTGAACCACCACTCGTCCCAAAAGCTAACCTCCCCCTCACCCAGAGTCCAAAAAATGTGTTCCTGAGCATGTCTACCAACCACCGTTGTCACCCTACAGGGATGGGCAGCGCCTCCAGGATAGTACTTCCGGCAAAGATACTGAGCCCAAAGTGACTTACCCTCCCTAAACTGCCATCACATTTTGTAAGAAAATGCAGTGACGACATCTGAGAAACGCCAGATCCCGAGACCTCCCTCAAATAAGGGCCGGCAGACAGAGTTCCACTTCACCCAATGGACCTGTCTCCCTCTCCGGGAGCCCTCCCCATGCCCCTAAAAATAACGGGCCAAAATCTGATCTAGCTCGTAGATAGTAGACTGGTGTGGATCAAGGACCGTAAGGAGGTGAAGCGGAAGGGTGCTGAGAGTGCTCTTGATCAGAGCAAGACGACCCCTAAAAGATAGGTGTCTGTGAGACCAACCGGAGATTCGGTCAATCATCCTCTGTCTAATGTCAGAAAAGAGCTCATGCGTGAGGTGACCCTTGTACAATGGGGCACCTAGGTAGGTGATGGGGAGGTCTCCGCGCGCGAAGCCAGTGCACTCGTCGACCCAATGGTCCCACTGGTCCCAATATGCTGATATAGGGTGAAGGTGCTCTTTTGCACACTGACAAGCTGACCGGATACCGAGCTATAGTGCCCCAGGAGGCGCATGAGCTCAGCCAGTCCATTATTATCCGCACGAGTGAAGATAATAATGTCATCTGCAGAAGAGATGTGCGAGATGGGAGGGCCGTAACCACGCGTGCTATGGGTCATCCTCGGGAAGTTGCGAATGAAGCCCTCAAGGCAACGAGACAGGTAATTCGTTGCCGGGACAAAAAGAGAGGGGGATAGAGAATCTCTCTGTCGAAGACCCCGGGTGGAAGGAAAGAAGTCAGTAGGGCTACCATTAAGAGGAACCGAGAACGTATAGTGCTCCACGCACGCCTCCACAAAACTAATCCAATGCTCAGGGAAGCCCATCCAAAACAGAACCTCCCTGAGGAACGGCCATTCGACCCTGTCATATGCCTTAGCCATATCTAGCTTTAGCACAAGGTTCGGGGCACGTAACCGGTTCGCATGGGAGATGTCATGGATCATCTCTTGGGCCAAAAGAATGTTATCACTGATGACTCGATCCTTGATGAATCCACTCTGGTTCGAAGAGACTAAATAGGAGGGGGGCTAGACGACCATTAAGGATCTTGGAGATGATCTTGTTGGTGACATTACAAAGGCTGATAGGTCTATAGTCGGCCCAGGAACTCGGGCTAGGTCTCTTAGGTATCAAAACAATGGAGGTCGCTGTGTAGGACTTCGGCATCTGGTGACCCGAGAAGAAGTCCACCACAGCTTCCTCAACGTCAGTCTCCACAATCTTCCAGCAGGCCTGGAAGAATAGAGACGAGAAGCAGTCCGGGCCAGAGACACTGTTGGGATCAATCCAAAAAACAGCCTCCCTGATCTTCTCCCTACTCGGGAGGTCGCAGAGGTCAATAGGGTCGACTGATTGCAAGATGGTGGGGAAAACGGAAGCGTTGGGGGTGTAAGCAAGTCGCGATCTGAGGTGAAAAAGGACTGGAAGTATGTCACAGCTGACTCCCGTATCTGGGACTCCTGAGTCAAGGAAGACCCGTTATCCTCAATACAATGGATATACGACTTGACCCTCTTCTGCCTCACAAACCCCTGAAAGTACTTGGTATTACGTTCCCCCTTCGCAACCCAGCGAACCGCATCCTTCTGCTTCCAGAAATCCTCCTCCATAAGGAGGCGGAGCTGGTACTCAGCATGGCAGCGGTTCATCGCGATCCTATTCTCTGGTGACGAATCCAGATCATAAGCTCGCTCAGCAACCGCATACGTACTCTGAGCTGCAGTAAGGCGCTGAGAAATGTCTCTAAAAACTGTCCAATTCCACTACTTCAAACTGCGCCTCAGTCAATCAAGCTTCGCCTCCAGGTTTCACATCCCAAAAAGCCCCGTTGAATGGTGCCAACAAGCCCTAACCGTGTCATGGAACGTGTGGTTGCGGGTCCACATGTTCTGGAACCTAAAGGAGGAGCGACGTGGGGTGCTCGAAAACCGACACCGGATAAGAAGGGGAGCATGGTCAGATTTAATTCGACGGAGGTGTGTGACGGTCGTGACCGCAAACACCCTTGTCCATGCCTCAGAGATCAAAGCACGGTCGAGCCTCTCCTTAACTCCGGCCCTCTCCCACGTGAATGGTGAGCCTTCGTATCCAGCGTCAATTAACTCACAATCCGCCACAGCCTAGGAGAAATCTAAGATCTCCGCAGAGCGGTCCGACTGGCCACCAATGCGCTCATTGGGGTGAAGAAAGATGTTGAAATCACCGCTAATCATCCACGGTGATCCCTCCATAGTCTCAGCAACCTCACTCATGGTGTCCCACAGATCATAGCGACCAACCCTCGTACAGCTGGCATAGACCAAAGTGTGAAAGATTTGTTCCGGGAGATGTGCGACAGAGAGCTCAACGTACAGGACATGTTCTGTGTCACGGATGATCCGACATGTGAAGTCTCGCGAATAAAAAAAACCAGATCTTGTCAGACATGTTTCCCACGCCGGAATGGAAACCAAGGTGTCGAGAATATAAGTCAAAAGAGGGGTTATGGGTCATGGGCTCTAGGAAAGCAGTCTATACTATGGTCACGAACTAGGGATCGAACGTGAGCAAGAGTGGCCCTATTAGCCAGGCCACCGGCATTCCAGGTTAGGGATGTAACTGACATATCAAATGTCAAGGGGGCCACCTAACTAGTTTTTCCTGTGGCTAGGCTGTGTCTGTCTATCTGAGAGAAGCAAGGGCCAATTGGCCAAGCGCCGCGCGGCCCTAGATCTGGTTTGTGGATGGTGGTGGGTAGGACTCTCAGAAAGAATATCCTCTAGAGATCTGGTCCAAGGGTGATCTGGGCTCTCCGACTGGAGGTCCTCCATTGGGGGCAACTTGGGACCTCCCGGGCCTGCAACGATCAGAGCCCGGTCATAGAAGGGTGTGCGTTCTGACTCCTGGGGCGACGGGGGTGAATGTGAGAAGGTCGTGCCAAGAGGGCCCCAACTGTGGACGGAGAGGAGGGTCTGGTTGTGAGCACCACAAAATGCTCACTCGCAGGGGAGGGTGTCGGAGAAGTCTGCGATCCAACTAAGGGAGTGAAGGCGGGAGGGGACCTCAGCTCTTGAGGTTCCTCCATAGAGATAAAGGGGTCACTAGGCTTCGCATTAGTATGGGAGCTAGTGGCGGTGAGAGGAGAATGAAGGCTAATAGCTAAGGGGACCGACGGTCCTGTCTCTCGTCCAAGAGGTCGTCATCATCAAGGAGAGAAGTAGTCGAGTGAATTGGGTGGCTGGAGGTGGAAGCAAGCTCATCCTCCATCTCTGAAGCGAGGACTGAGAAGAAGGAGTGAACGCCGACGGGTGCCGTATAGAGGAACTGACGAGGGAACAACCCCGTAGCTTTGAACTTTGGCTTGTCCAAGGCGACTCCCTTGGGGTGATTAGGCTGGGGTGCCTTTCCGACCTGGCAGGGAGTCTCAATAACAGCCTTCCCTTGTCCTTCTGATCCTTTGGAAACTCAGGCCTCGGGCAGGGGCCTTACCCTTCCCCTTAGGATCCCTCAGAATAGCTGAGGACCCCGAACTAGCTAGTCGGCAGCGAGGCGGAAGTCATGGCCGGGGCTTGTTGCCGCTGGTGTAGCAATCGGTCGATTTGCGACCTACATGGTCACAGAGGGTACAAAACGGAGGAACTCTCTCATAGACCACCTTCTGAGTGGTGGTCTTTCCTCCATGGGAGAGCTCAATCTTCTCAATGAGTTTACCACGCAGATCTATCTCAACGCACACCCGTGCGACAGAGAACTTTGACCTGTTGGCCGTGGTGTCATCAACATCAATCGGATTGTCAATATAGGTGGCAATCGAGATAAGGGCAGTGGGGTCAAAAAAATGCACTGGGAGGTTCTGGTAGACAGCACCAGACTGGGGCAATGGGAGACTCCGTCGAATGGGAGAAATCTGGGGTGTATTTGAACACCCGGGCTGAGCACCCACAAATAAATATAGACGATTTAAGCCACACTGAGTTATAGTCCTATTTTAAATTAAAAAACACTATGTAATGATTGAAGAATATATAAAATAAAGTTAAAAGATGTTATTTGTATGTTTACAATTAAAGATTAAATCAAATAAAATGAGACTTGAAAGAGTGTATAAATGCGACGAGGATCACCTCAAAACGTTCCAGATTGTATAAAGAACATAATAAGAGCAATACAAAAAGATTGGGAAAATTTCAAAATTAGTCCCACAGGTATAGGAGGGTGACAATTTTGGTCCCAACGGAATGCACAAAATATGAATAGTCCCACAACTTTTAAAAAAGGCATAATGGCAGGAAAATACACGACCTTTACTTGATTGGCCATTTAATCACGACTTTCAAACCTTGACAAATAAATACACGACCTTTACATTATTGGCAACTTCATACACGGATTTAACGTCCGTCAACGAAAAGCTGACGTGGGTCTGACTCAGCAAACATAAGTCAAATTATCAGTTTAAACCTTGGCAGTTTAATACACAACCTTTGATTTTTTGGCAACCCGATACACGAACTTACTCTTTTTTGGCAAAAAGCTGCCACATCATCATTTTATTTTATTTTTAATTTAAATTCATTTAATTTACTTTTATTATTTTTATTTATTTTAATTGTACTTTTACTATTGGAATTATGTTTATAATTTAAATATACAGTGATTACAAACAAAAAATAAATAAAAAAATATATTATTTTATTTAATTTTCACTTTATATATTTTATTTTATTCTAGTTTAATATTTTTTAATATTTAATATATTCCGTATTTAATTAATAAATTAATATTAATATAGTAAATAATGAATAATAAATAATAGAACATATATATAGAATTCAATAAAACATATAATTAAAATATAATATATTTATTCATTTAGAGAAATAATTTTACATTATTTATATTATATGTAATTAATATATTTATTTATTTAGTTTATTCGTATATTTTTTTTATTTAAGTATGTTAAATAATAATAAAAGTTAACTTTATAATATCCATAAATTAAATAAATAAATAAACCAAATTATATAATTAAATTACCTCATTTTATTTAACTTTTATTATCATTTGTGTGGTTTTTTAATACTATTTTATCTTATTTAGTTTCAAATAAATTTTATTTAAGCATTAAATAAATATTTATAATATAAATATAATATTATTATTTATTTATTTAATTTTCTGAAGTTTACTTTTATTATTATTTAACATACTTATATAAAAAAATATACGAATAAACTAATAAATAAATATATTAAATACATATAATATAAATAATGTAATATTATTTATCTAAATAAATAAGTATAGTAGATTTTAATTTTATGATTTATTGAATTCTATATTACATGTTTTATTATTTATTATTCATTATTTACTATATTAATATTAATTTATTTTATTATTTATTAATTAAATACTGAATACATTAAATATCAAAAATTAATAAAGTAGAATAAAATAAAATATATAAATTAAAAATTAAATAAAATTAAATATTTTTTATTTATTTTTTGTTTGTAATCACTATATATTTCAATTGTAAACATAATTTGGATAATAAAAGTAGAATTAAAATAAATAAAAAGAATAAAAGTAAATTTAATGAATTTAAATAAAAATTAAAATAAAATGATGATGTGGCAGCTTTTTGGCAAAAAATGATAAGTTCGTGTATCGGGTTGCCAAAAAATAAAAGGTGGTGTATTAAACTGCCAAGGTTTAACTGATGATTTGACTTCTGTTTGCTGAGTCAGACCCACGTCAGCTTTCCGTTGACGGACGTTAAATCCGTGTATCAAGTTGCCAAGAATGTAAAGGTCATGTATTTATTTGCCAAGGTTTGAAAGTCGTGATTAAATGGCCAATCAAGTAAAGGTCGTGTATTTTTTTGCCATTATGCCTTTAAAAAATGATCAAAAGTAGGACTTTTTCGCCGGATTTACTATTTCCGGCCCGGAATGCCACGTGGCATCTGACGTGTTCATATTTTTTTACTAGTTGTGGGACTAGTTTTGAATTATCTACATTCCATCGGGACCAAAAATGTCACCCCTCTATACTTGTGGGACTAGTTTTGAATTTTTTCCTATCTACGTCGGATGCCAGCATATAAAAAATAAGCCACGTGTGCGCCACGTGGCGCTCCGGGCTGGAAATAGTAAATCCGGCAAAAAAGTCCTACTTTTGATCATTTTTTAAAAGCTGTGAGACTATTCATATTTTGTGCATTCCGTCGGACCCAAAATTGTCACCCCCCTATACCTATGGGACTAATTTTGAAATTTTTCCCAAAAAGATTTACCGGCAATTGAGATAAAAAAATGTAAGTTGTTATAATTTGTTATTATGATACATATTAGTATAGAAAACCTACATTTCAAATATATTTTGCAATTATTGTAATTATTCTTCCTGTTCCAGTTTATATTGTTGTCTGTGGTCTAAGAAGCAAAATGTGTTAATATTGACAATTAGTAACAATTCAGGATGGGGGGTTGCAAAGCTGTTTTATTACAAAGTTATTTGTACAGTATTTCAAGGCAACTTTTTTATTTATTTATTAGTTTGTAGTTATCATATTTACATATATTCGGGTTTTTTTGCCCATGCGTACATTCATGAATTTTTTAATGAGGTTAAGTGCACGTGATTGCCTAATCATAAATTGTATTTGAAAGTTATCACTTTACTAATGTTGTTGAAGAACATTGATCATTCTATAGAATTTTGCAATGGTGCACATTTGGTAATTACCAAGCGCAATAGTCATGTTCTCGAATTAAATTTTAATCGCTTCTGAAAGCTGGTGATACTTAGGTTCTGATTCATAAACTGACAATCATCTAGTGGGATCATAGTGTACCATTCAAGTTTTAGTGCAAACAATTTATATGCTATAACAATAAACAGAAGTCAAGGTCAGATTCAGTTACATATGGATTTATTCCTGAATAACCATGTTTTCAATCTTGGATAGTTATACATGGCATTTTCTAGAATTAAGAATCATGAATGAGTTGAAGATATTGATTTGTAGCAAATTATATTTTTGATGATGGAAAAATTATGAATGTTATATAATATATATAAATAAGCTTTAAATAACATTTAGAGTTGGTTTCTTAATTCGTTTGTTTCAATGATTCAAATAAATAATATTGTACGTATATGTATATTAATTTTTATATATACATATGTACAATATTTACTTATCATTACACTTTTGTGTACTTACTTTTTATTTTTTTTTTTATATTTGATGTCCCTTGGGTTGATAACTAGTACAAGTAGAATTGTAAAAAAATTGTTAATGCATGAATAGTGNGTCGAGGAATAATTCAGATTATAAGAATGAATATATTGGAGAATAAGCCTACACGTGGGGCTAGGACACGTGGCATGATGGTATTGGTCAAGTCCTTGGGGCCTAAGGTAAACTTCCCCTATAAAAGGCGGCTAAAGTATCTCAAAAATACATTTTCTCTGCATTGACTACTACACTCTCATTTTGCACTCTTGATTTGGAGCGAGTGCTGACTTAGGCATCGGAGACCCGACACCAGAACTCCCCCGTCCGAGTTGAAGAAGACCGAGTAAAGTCCATTTCACTACCAATATGCCTCTCTCTTTCTCTCTCTGTGTGTGTGTGTGTCTAACGCCTAATTTATGCGTTTATCTATATTTTACGTGGAAGCTATATATTTTTTTAATTCACCCAACAATCAAAATAAAATTTGTACTAATATTATTTTCAGAAATAATATTAAAATAATTGATAAAGATCTTTTAGACCAAATTTTGATTTAAACAATAATTGATTTAAATATTCTCAAATTTGTTAATAAACTAACAAATTTAGGTTTCTTTAATAAACTAATTCCTATAGTAGTTGTCATATTTGACAAAATTTTTAGGCGGAAAAATTTGTTACAAATATAATAAAATAGATTGGTCCATTGTATAGATATAAATTTTTTAAGCATGACATAATGTGAAAACTTGTGTATCTTTACATATGCTAGATATAAGTGTGTTAATAATATATATTTGGGTACACACAACAATTTTTAATATCAATCACGTGACTTTAAAATGATAAACTAGCGGGTCATTTATCGAGTCACTTGAATTATTGGCTTGAGAGAAAAAAACAATATAATGTTCATATCATGAAGTTTCAAGTGCTAGAAAAATAAAATAATTTATTTGATAGCTTCAAGTACATTAATTTGAAACTATAACTTTTTAGAATTAATAATTTAATATAAGATACTATTTATTTATATTAAAATAATAATTACACGATAGGTAAATATACATTAAATAAAAATCATTTGACATATAATAAAAATATTTATCTCAAAAAAGTTTGAAAATTTTATAATAAAACAATAATACAACATGGATGTAAATAAATATTTTAAATATCATGTATCTAAACAGCATGATGCACCCACGATAATACTAATTCCAAATGGAGAATCTAAACGTAAATATCAACTCCCAACAGAAGAATCTAAATCCTAAAGGGATAATCACACAAAAAATACATAGAAACACATAAAAGGCACACAAACACCAACAGAAAAATGCTAGACTAAAGCACTTCCCACAACTGGACAACTGCACCAAGCAAACCTCGACGGTGACACTCATGACCAACCACCTAATCGGACTGGACCACGACCCGGATTGCAAAACCATAAACTGCAACACGCCCCTAACTAGATCTGAAACCCGACACCCGACCTCACGTCCAAGTGGTCAACCTCAACCCCACAACCGGAGGACGACAACCTGACTCCCTATCACACCATCACCACTTCGAGCCCAACCCACACCATGGACTCTAGGTCATCAGGTCGGCTGTCCTCTCCTCCTTAGCACCAGGAGAGAATAGGGCCAAAGGGAGAAAAAACCGACCACCTCCATGCCGACATCTACACAAGGCAAACGACATCACAACCCATCCCCATAAAATCGGATTCGGGGGATCTGCAGTGCGTATTTAAACAGTAGGTATCTACTGTTCAATATGTGTCGTTGGATGTATTTAAAAGACATCAGTCGGACAAAAACTTTATCCACAACAAAATTAGATTACACAAAAAAAAGAACAAATTGAAAATACATATGCGCGATACACCTACACAGTTACACCTGACTAATTTCTATCTTGTTTTCTGGACGAAAACATTTCGTGTAATTCACAATTATTATTATTGTTATTATTATTATTATTATTATTATTATTATTATTATTATTATTATTATTATTATTATTATNGGTTTCCTCGTATTTGTTTTCACCCAATTTTTTTCCTCGGGTTTTTAAGCTTTCCTCTATTCTTTGATGGCGGATTTTTCATCTACATGAAATCTCCTTCTTTTATGCTTCGGAGAGGTCGGGTGATTTCTTTTTCTTTATTTGTTTGAAATAAGAAATTCTAAGAAAGAATAAGAAAAATAGCGGCCGTTAGATAATTGATCTTATAATCCAACGGCCACTATAAAAACACAACAGAGCCTCATGTAAAATTATTCACAGCATAGCCCCCGGATCCTACAAAAACACTGAAGCACGCCTCGCCTCGACGCCATGGAGTCCAGCGACCCTCGACCCGAGAAGACAGCCAAGATGACACGAGATCCCGTCGGGCACGACCAACCAAGCTCCACCGCCTAAAAAGACGGGCCCCGACACAATTTGTGGTTGAGTCTCGCAGCCAGGGGTCGACCTCTGTCAAGGAGCCGTGCAGATCTGCCATCGGAAGAATTAGAGTGCGGCGGGAATTAGGGTTTTTTCTTTTTGAAGAGAGAAAATTATTGAAAATTGAGATGAGATGTCTATCCAACCACTGCACTAATTACTATATTTACAAGAAAATTACAATATGCAAAACATAAAATTTTATAAATTTGGCCAAGTTAATTAATTTTAGTAAATAGTATAAATAGAATTTTGCAAATTTTATGATCTTTATAACAATACATATGTACGCATTAAAAATTAATAACTTTGCAAGAGTATGGTGATTGTATATCTCAGATCAACAAGTCATTGTAATGTTGTAACAAGATAAGTCATTGTAATGTTGTAACAAGATTTAGAAGCATGACACATAAGAAACATGTCCATCAAACACTTGCCTTCTTTTTTTCTTTCTATATATATTCTAAATCAAATGAATAACCATATAGTTCAATGAAATACATTGCACCAATTTTCCTCCTTTTACTTGTTTCTAATATCCCCTAGGGGTGGGCAAAAAAACTGGATTTCTCGGTCCCGAACCGGACCGAAATGGTCCCGTTCCGAAAAAATAGGGTTCCAGTCGGTTTTTAAAATTTTTGTCCCGGTCCCGGTCCCGAACCGGTTGAAACAATATCGGTATCGGTTTTTAAGATTTTTTTCCCGAACCGTCCCGTTTGTCCCGTTTTATTTTTTTTTGTACAAAAATATTATATTTATATATATATATATATATTATACATTAATTTATATTTATTAATGAAATCTTAACAGACTTTTTTTTTGTACAAAAATCTTAACAGACTTTTTTTTTATTAATGAAAGGAAGGCCCAATTCACTTATGTCTGTTAAGACAATTGGCTCAAAAAATGAAAATATTAAATAATAAAGTAATGAACATTAACATACACATTAAGTTATTAATATTTATATTTACGGGCACAACGCACAAGTATTAAATAATGAAAATATTAAATGCTCAATGCTTGTCTTGATTGCCACTTTGAATGTAATCAAAGTTTTTTTTTTTTAAGTGAAACAGGCCAACAGGTAATAGTTTGAAGTTTGATTTTTGAACATTTTTTTTTTCCGTTTTGTCCCGGTCCCGAACCGTTTTGTACCGGTCCCGATAAATACCGATCCATTTGGGACGAGGTGTCGTCCCGAACCGGTCCCGGACCGATTCAAAAAACCGAAACAGGTACCGGGACAGGTCAAATCCCGGACCGTCCCGGACCGTGCCCACCCCTAATATCCTCTCTCATTCCCCAAACTGAGAACTTTAGCCAACAAGTAACAATCCAAATCACTTTATACAAGACTCAGAACCCATAAAAGAATAACAGCATACCCCTATTTCATAGCAAATGCACACACCACAATCAATGCAACTCAAAAGAAACCAAAACAACAAAAAAAATCAACCTATCAATCAACCAAAAATCAAAGAATCTTCAATCACAAACCAGTAACTAAAACTATACATCCTTCAATCAACCAAATCATAGAATCTTGAATCACATAAACCAGTAACTACAACTCTACATCCTTCAATCAACTCTGATCTCCAACCGAGAATCATCAGACCCGCAACTCTCGCAATCCGAAACAATCTCGTCAATACTCAAAGGAATACTATTCGAGAAAGTAAGGCTCGGCTTCTTCCTCGGCACCACCACAGGGTCCGCCTCATTATTCAGTATTTGCAAAACCCTCCTCATCGAGGGCCTCTCTGCAAAGTCCGGGTTCGCACAACTCAATCCCACGAGCAGCAGCCTTTTCATCCCAGCATGATCGAATTCTCCCCTCAACCTTCCATCCGCAGCCTGCACGATTTTACCTTCCGAATACAGTCTCCAAACCCAATCCACCAAATTCACCATCCTCTGCCCTTCCCCTTCCCTCTCGATCGGCCTCCTGCCACAAGCCAGCTCGAGTATAACGACACCATAGCTAAAAACGTCGGTTTTCTCTGTTGCTTTCCCATACTGGAGATATTCAGGGGCCAGATAACCCATTGTCCCAGCCGTGAGAGTTGAAACCGGGCTTTTGTCATGGTCCATGAGTCGAGCAAGCCCGAAATCCCCAAGCCTCGCGTTATAACCGGCATCGAGCATTATGTTGCTCGTTTTTATGTCGCGATGGATTACCTGCTGTTCGCATTCTCTGTGCAAGTAAGTCAGGGCCGAGGCAAGCCCGACTGCAATGTTGTACCTGTAGCACCACTTCAATGGGTTCCCATTTTCGACATTCTGGTACAGAACGTGGTCCAAGCTCCCGTTAGGCATGAACTCGTAAACTAGCAGTAATTCGCCTTTCTCAGCACACCAGCCCTGGAGTTGGACCAGGTTCTTGTGCCTTAGTCCAGCTATTATTGATAGCTCGGATAAAAACTCGTTTTTGCCCTCGTGCGTGTGTTTGGATCTCTTAACGGCAGATAACGTGCCCACGTCAACAAAATATGCCTTGTACACAGTCCCGAAAGCCCCATGCCCCAGAATCCTGCCCTGGTTGAACCCTTTTGTGGCGAGCTTCAGTTCCTTGTAGCTGAACTGCCTTGGCCCGGCCATGACCTCTGCTTTCAGGTTCTTGTCGTTTTTCGTGCCCTTCCATTTTTTCAGAGAGACAAAGCCGAAAATCACGAGGGATAGAAGAATAAAAGATGGACAGCCGATCCCGAGGGCTAAACTGAGCTGCTTGTGATGCCTGTTGCCGGAATTTGAAACCGGGATCTCTGGTTTTAACGGGACGGAGTTTTGGGAGACGTTGTGGGGGTGGATTCTTGGGCGGGCGGGCCGAAACCCTAGGGTTTGGAAATCCCAATTCTGGATGTAATGCCTCTCGGTGCTTCCCTCGGTAGAAGCGGAAAACCCTACAAACAGAATCTCCTTCAGATAATTGGAGAGATCAATATCAACGGCCAGGATCGGGCTTTCGGGCCGGAAGCTGGAGTAGCTCAAGAAAACATCCAATTTCTTTTTGTCGTTCGAATAATCAATCCAGGCCGTAATCACGTTCCCGCTCTTCAGCGCAATCTCTGTTGAATCTAGATTTGCGGTCTTCATCGAGATGAGGCTGTCGATGTCAAGGCCAACGTGGTTGTCGTCCGGGTCGTCAAAGTGCAAATCGAGGCGGGTGTCGAATTCAACGGCGATGAACCGATTGTTGGTCGATTGGGATGAATTGAAGAGGCCCAGGTACCCGCCAGAGCTGCCCAGTGCGCGGTCGTTCGGGGAAAGGAAGAAGGTCAGCCCATCCCCAAACGATGCCGAATTGACGTTGTCGACGGAGAAGGAGAACCTGGTGGAGAAGGAGGCCGTGGTGTTGGTCTCCGGGTCGAAGAATTGAACTGGGTTGTTGTAGATGGCCGACCCGGAGCTGGAGGACGGCACGGTGAGCTCGCGCGTGAGACCGACGACGCCGTCGCGGAGGTAAGAATCGCCGAGGAGAGTTAGGTTACGGAGGGAGAAGGATGGGAAACTGAGGTTCACATTTCCCGGCGACGCCATGGTCGAGATTATGGGGAAGATGAAGAAAACGAGAAGGTTTCTTGGATTCATGGCCGTCGATTTCACAATTATGCAGAGAGTTCCTTTTTTACTTTCTTTTTCCCCTTTTTGCAGATTGGGATTTCGCTTTTTTTTTTCTTTTTCTTTTTAATTTGTTTTTGTTTGTTCAAGAATGGATGAAAAGTGATTGAGGGTTTGATTATTAACTGTTTTTTAAGAACGAGGGGTTTATGGGTTTCATGGCGGTGGTGGGAAAATGGTGTTTAAACGGTTACTGGGGAATGGGCGCGTGCAGGGGTTTATCTGTGAAGAAGATCAAAAATTTGTGTGGCAAAATAATAATAAATAAAAAAGAGAAAAGAAAATAAAAATGGAAAAAAGTGCATAAATCTGAAATCGGGTTATGATATAGGTAAGGCTGATAACGGTAATATAGGATGACCAAAGTTTGGAAGTTTGGGTGTGCACATAAACGACGGCGTATTGGTGTTGGCTTGCCAATAGTTTTCTCATTATTTCTGCATAAATATCTTCACCAACTTGATCATTATTTGGTTTGGTATCTTGTATTTATGTTCCTGTATTATTCTTTTATTGCATATAACTGTGAACTTAATGTGAGTAAGATGATGATATTTCACTTATAAATTTATCTTTATCCAAGATTCATTTTCATTGACAAAATAATGTCAAGCATCAAANCGTCATATAATAGAAATGAGGCTAAATATTGTTAATATGAAAAACTGGTCAAAGCTGTTAATATGAAAGCAAAAATGTCAATTAAATTGGGACAGGCGCAAAAATTCAAAAGAAGCCGTTGTACAAATAGACCAATTCATATATGACACAAGCCAAAGAAGCAAAAGAATTCATATATCAATGAAATGATAATAATTTATTAAAATGAAATGATAATAATTTATAAGTTAATGAAGAAAGTGAAGGTGATAAGCAGGAGCCTTGGCTTTCGTTCCTAAAACAAACATCCTGGAAAATGGTGAAGCAATGTACGTAGTTCAGATACACTACTGAAATCTATGCGTGAAAAAAAGGTTGACCATTACCGCTCAATAATTTAAAGATAGAAAATGAAGTGCAATCACATGTTCATGGGACCGTTGCAAAAGTAATGCTATAAGATTCCCATTCACGAATCATCTTTAGACCTCTTCCACTTTCTTACACTCTCTTGTATATAAATAACTAGGAATCTCTGGTTGTGCATCGCAAAATTGACCCACAGTACCAAAGTATTTATGTTTAAAATTGATACTCCCAAAGTTTAAACAAATCGATCCAAAATTACATAAAAAGAACCATTGAAAAAGAACTTATTATGCTCACAAACGCACTAAAAACATTGATAAAATAAATTAATTATGAAGCAAAAAATTGAACCCACGTAGAACTGTTAAAACACAACTTTTAGTTTTCAAAATCAAAGATAATTGATCAAACATTATTTATCTGATGACCAATTTGTTGTAAAACCAATTATTAGTTTAAAAACTATCTGTTTTGCTTGTGTAATTAGTTTGACCATAATGGGCCACCAATTATCTCAATTTTCAACATAGATGGGCTCCCGACCTATTTTGTAATGGATTTTTTTTTTTAGATATCTGTCTAACTGTGTTAAAATTTTTATAATAACATGTCATCATCGAGAAACAGTGACTTAAAAAAATTTTCTCTTAAAGTCTATGCATTAAGATGTGCCACCAAAATTTTTTTTCCAGCTTTTCTTAGTGATTTCCATGCCTGCAAATATGGTCTAAAGAACATTTGCCCAAGACGAATCAACTTTTTCCAATTCAAATGGGTATGCTAGTTTTTTGTGAACATTTTTTGTATCCAGTCACACCCTAAAATTTCGCATAATCATTAGGCAGAAAATAAATATCGAAGAGCAACTCTACTCTGCTATGCAACTCATTTCAAAGTTTTGCGATAAATATGCTCTAACTTACATTACATTTTCGTATGATAATGTAAATAATATTGGGGTAATATAGTACTGAACTGTTCACTGTACTTCACATTTTTCTCAAATTTTATTTTCTTTCAAATTACTTTTTATTTTTAATTATTATTTTGACAAAATATACACTAATAAATGTATTTATTTTGTTAAATAAGTTAAAATTTTGAATTTATAGTTTTGCTAAAATTTTATTATATAACTATATATTTTATGTATAATAAAATATAGTGAACAAAATCAATTGGAGATAGACATTTATAGTAAATAAACTAAAAAAAGGAGGCCCAATATTGTACAGAACTTGAAATCCGAAGAGGGATACTTTTAGCCCTTGTTTGTTTGGTGGGATTGGCCAGGATATCCTGGCTTGTCCCTCAGTTATCCCACGTTTGTTATGAAGGATTCAAGCCCGGTATTAATGCAAGGCCCGGGATGAAAAAGCAATTAATCCCATGAAAATGGGATAAATCCATCCTAAGTTTTTGATGGAATTAAACTTATCCTGGAAAGTAACATGTCTGTTGTGCCCTATTTTTTTATTTTAGGACTATTTTAACCTTCGTAACTCCACTAATTACATCCTTACCACTATAAAAAGGTACTTTTGGCCAGAAAAGAAATTAGAATCGCGTACGCAATAATCCTAGCCCTAAAACAAGTTCTTCTCACTCTGATTTTCGGACTATTTTCGTGTCTTCTCACTCGGCGAAGGAAGTCCGCCCGACGCTTCTTGAAGAAGAAGCACAGTCTTCTCCGGTCTGCGGAAGTGCCATAAAGCTCCGACTGCGATAACGGCTATTGTACAGATGCTCACATCTGCTGGTAGAACTTTAGGATTTGCATCAATTTATTTGTTAATTTAACTTAATTTTGGTATGTACTCGGGTGTGAATGATGTTAATGCCACTTGTTATTGTCAGAAATATGGGGTCTGAATATGTGGTGAATTTTTGTTTACCGAGTATTCGCAAAAAAGTATTGATATTTTGTAGGGTTTGTCACAGTTTCTAGGGATTAATATAATTTTTTGTTAAGATTTTGAGGTTTGAAATCTATGCCGTATATAGAGGAGAAGAGCCCGTCGTCCTCGTTCAGTTTGCTCAAATTGGGAGAAGGTTGGGAATTAATAATTCCAATTGAAACTGAGGGTAAAATAGTACTTGACGACATAAAGATAAATTTTGTTGAATTAAATGATTTTTTTTAAAACAAAATCAAAAAGTTATCTCATACCTTATCACACGTAACATACACATCACTAAATTTATCCCAACAGTGCAATACCTCCATCCTTCAAAACAAACAAGGTCTGAGGCTAAGCATAATATAGTTAAATTACTTGTCTTTATCCAGTTTCCTACTCACCACATTTTCCACCTCAAAATGAACAAAACCCGATTTAACCAAGGACATAAGTGTCCTTCCAATTTTACAGAGATTTTTCATATTTGTGTGGGCCACACGTAATATCAGATGCAATATTTTATGAGGGATTACAAACACATATAGAGGGATGGGCCATATAATCATAGGAGAAAAATAAGGTGTCCACGTGTAAGAAATCTACCTTCCCTAACCTCCCTTTATTAAGATGTAGAAGAGGGAAACTGTTATCAATAATTGATGGACTTACCAAAATACCCTTGATTTAATTTTCTCTCTTTCTATTTTATTTTTCCGTGCAAAAACGATGTCGATTTTACTATCTTAATTGTCAAGATACTTTTTTTTTTCCAACAGAAAACCAACAACTATTATAACATTTTAAGAAGAAGTACAAGCAATCAAATGATTACAAACAAGAAAACAAATACAAACTAAGTTTTTCAACCAACTTAACTGAAACTAAAGGATAAAACAACACCTAACTGAAGCATAAAGCATAAATCTTCCACATGAGCTCTAGTCCTGACAGATATCTCTAAGTTACTGATCACAGCATGAGCCACCTCTTATTGTTCAGATAACACTTAATTAAAGTCCACCCCAAGTCCTTTGTCTTCTTGTAGCCAGAATCAGAGCTTCCTTTTGGTTCCAGTCCCCAACAAATACCTCCTGCCAACTATGCCTCTGCCTTTCAACATCTTTTGCCAAATAATGCAATGATATAACTCCTCCAACAGATATCAGAGCAGTGATAGTCATAGCAGGTTGTCATACCTTCTTGGAAATTAAAAATTATCTATTAGAGGAGCAGTATCCTTCAAGAAGCCTAAATCAGCAGTACCATAACTTCTTCTATAGAAATCCACTCCAACCATTTATTCTTTGCTCTCTATACCACATATTTTTCATGAATTCAATCAACTTTGAAAAGTCATTTGTTTCTTGCTTCCCAAATCCATTACATCACATAAATAGACAAACAACTCCTTCTTCCATACAGTTAGCTTTGCCAGAAGCACATACCTCTAACCACCAGCTCTAAAAGTACATGTTCTACTCTTCACGCAACACCCAGGAGATCCCACAAAGACAACAGATTTTTTCTATTGAGCATTTGAATAGGATATGATTCAAGTCTTCTACTTCTTTTCCAAAAATTTGACAAATAGCATATGTCTTAATCCCCTTGTTAATCAATTGAGCTTTTGATCTAACAAAATCATACCAACACCTCCACAAGAAAGTCTTCATTTTTCCTTTGATATGTAGTTTCCAGTTTTTCCTCCACATTCTCTTGATGATATCAACATTCTGACTGGAGCTTGCTCGAGAAGTTTCGACACCTGAGGCAGCAATAATGGTGTTATATCATATCTTAAATGGCACAGGGGTTTGAAAGAAGTGATATTGGGAATCCAAGGGGAATCCAAAACATGAATGTCTTGACCATCACCCACCTGGAACCTAGCCCCTAATCTTAATGATTTTCTAGCACTTAACCAAATCATCCACAACCAAGAATCTGTTGCTTTGGGTTTTACCTCCACCAGGTTATGATTTTTAAAATATCTACCCTTCATCAACCTACTAACTAAGAGGTTGGGTTTTGTAATTAGTCTCTACAACTGTTTGACTAAAATGGCCTCATTAAAACTATTCAAATCTCTAAAACCCAGTCCCCCAACCTCCTTAGACAATGCTAGCTTACACCAAGAAGCCTAGTGGATTTTATCCCTCCCATTTCATTATTCCCCCACCAGAAATTAGTTAAGTCTCTACAAATACTTTTAACAATAGACACAGGAACTCTAAAACAAGATATCACATAGGTGAGAATAGCATTAAGGACTGAAGTTATCAAAATCTCTCTACCTCCTTCAATTAAAAAATTGTTTTTCTAACTTTTGATTTGTTATGCACAAATTCACTTACAAACAAGAAGGTCTCTCTTTTTGATCTCCCAATTCCCAGAGGAAGTCCAAGATATTTGGCCGATCTAACTACAGAAAGTCCCAGACAAAATTTGGCAATTTCAGATTTAGTACCCTTAGGTGTGTTCTTTGAGAAGAGAATAGAAGGTTTGTCAAAGTTAACCAGTTTACCTGAATCATTACCATACTGGTACATAATATTCACTATAAGGTTTGAGTGCATAATGTCAGCTTTACAGAACAAGATTGAATCATCTGCAAAGAAAAGATGGGACACTACGAGATGCATACTTGCATATTATAATGCCCATAAAAAAACTAGCTAACCCAGCCTAGTTGACTAGATTAGAGAGAGCTTCTGAGACTAGGATAAACAGATAAGGAGACAAAGGGTCTACTTGTTTGAGACCTCTAGTAGGCTGCAATTATCCAATAATGCTCCTATTGACATTGAAAGACTAAGAAGCAAAACAAACACACAAGCAAGAATCCAAAAAATAAACAAATCACAAAAGCCCATTTTCCTATAAACCTTAGCAAAAAAAGTCCATTCAACCCTGCCACAGGCTTTAGCCATATCAAGTTTTAAAGCCATGAAGCTCTCTTTGCTTTCTCTCTTATGTTTAAGTCATGAATACTTTCATTAGCCACAATGACATTATTAAGAATTTGCCACCTAGGAACAAAAGCAGATTGGGAGTCAGAAATACAACTAGGGAGGACTTATTTCAGTCAATTGGAAATGATTTTTGCAATGATTTTATAAACAGAGGATAACAAATCTTTTTAAGAAAACAATAAGAACTCATGTGATTCTCCAAAACAAAGGATAAGAACCCTTTTTAAGGAAAGAAAGTCGACTGGTCATCAAACTCATGTCAAAAAAACCACCATAATATAAATAAAAACTTAATCATTCATAACAAACCCAATAATCATAAAAGGACTTACGAAAGAAATATTGTTCAAAACAGGCCACACCCGGTCGAAATACTAAGGCACGCAGGGTTTAAAAAACCAATAAATTAAATTGTTTAAAATTGTCAAATACCCAACAGAAAGCATAAATAAAACACAGTTGTATTTAAGTCACCACACCCGGGTCCCTTATTTATAGGGTTTTTAATGACTTTTTCCCCAAGATAAAGGATTTTCCTTAATAACCAATTACTCTGATCCCCCAAGATAAACAATATATAAACAACACTAGAACGGGATAAAATGTAATCCACAATTCTGAATAACTGCAAAATATAAATTGAATGTAGTTATACACAAGATAAACAACACATGTGTACTTTACATGCATTACAAATTTCAACCAACAACTTTGCGCACTCTAAAAAACAACACAGTATAGATTATGTATAACTAAAGTATAATTTGTGTATATGTTTACTACACTCCTTTGAACGGACGGGTGGACGAACGACTCGACATCTAAAGTGCGGATAGGTCCTGGCTGCTGTGAGCGAACTTCTTGGCAAGGAACGGTTAGGTTGCGACGTCGAACGGTGGCCGATTCACAGACTGAGTCCTCAGCGGTGATGGTGGACGGGGCTGCTGTAAGGAACTTGACTCGGCTGGGCCCGTGATGGCAGATAGTTTGCTCGGAGATCCGTCGGCGTCTCATGGAAGGGCTGTTCGGAGGACAAAGGGCGCTGCTTCTACTCGCGCGGACGGTTGCACTACTCGGGGACGATGGGTGGTCGCCGGAAGGCGGGTCGCGACTGCTTACGTCTAGGTTGTGGGGAGGGCGACGATGGCAGCACGTGGCCTTGAAGCTCACGGCTATGGCTGCTCGGAGGGGTTCAGGTCAATTTTTTGATGATAGATGAAGTTTTTGGAGAGATGATGAGAGATTTCTTTGGTGAAGGTGACCCAATTATTCACAGAGATGATGTTTTTTTTTTTTGGTGATAGATGAGTTCTTTATAGTAACCGAGATTTAGAAAGATAATGGGAGATTTCTTTTCTTCTTTTAAGTTGAGTGCAAAGGTGTTGGATTGACACGTTTCCCGAAAATCATGCAAGATTTTAATTGAGTGTATTTGTTGGTTGTTTTTAAAAACAGACATTGACCTTAATTAAATATAATTATACTAATTAACGGTATGTAATTGTGATGAAAAAAATCTATTCTCGTACAATTGATATTATTTTCATAAGGAAGTTTAGAGGGGGTAATTTTCTCAATTCTATAAAAAACCCGTTCAGATGATATCTTAGTTTTAGTTCAATTTTTTTAGGGTTTTGGACTGTGTGTAAACCATTGAAATCCGCAGACGGGATAATTTACAATTTGCCTGGTGATGGTAACGGAGTATAGTTTCATTATACAAATTAGTTTATTATCAGTATATGTACAATATATATATAGTATATGTAATTCTTAGGGATATATACAGTTATTGTACATCTTAGTTTATGTTTGGTATGTTAGTTTATGTACAAATTAGTTTGTGAATGGATGTTTGTTTTTTCTATTTTCAATGTTTATTCATAGTTTATATTTGGTATATTAGAAGATTTTTTTGAAAGCGAAATTGACAAATGACCAATTTATTGTTTTGGTATATTAGAAGATTATTGCAACATTTACTGAATAAATACCATGTTATAATATGTATATAAACTATATATATACTCTTATATTGCGTTTTTCTTGTATAAGCTATATATATACTTTTGTATATGTTTATAAACTTATATATACTTTTATATATATACTTTTATATTTTTAGTATACATATATTGCCTTCTTTTTGTACAAGACGGACACGGAAATATTTTTCCGTATATGTTGTGGTTATAGTGGTATATTTTTAGGATATATTGCGTTTTTTTTTAACATAACATGTTCGGTTTATACTTGGTTTATAAATTGTAACAATTTATATAAAATATAAGTATATATATAGAGTTTTCTGTTTTTTATTTTCCTATCGAATATGCAACCCCTATAAAAATAATTTTATTAATTTTTAAGTAGTATTAATAGATAATTTATAATAAAAACTAAAATTATTTTTTATTTTATATATGCAATATAGATGTCAAATCAAACCTCGTCGAAGATAATTAATTCGATACATTATATATGAAAAATTGATAACAAACAAAAAAGTAATAACTTTTTAAAATTGTTGGCTTTTTGTTACAAGCAAAGTTTAAAAAAATGGATATGAGTTGATATTGCATCCGTTTTTTATGGTAAACTATTTTTTCGCATTCAACTTGGATATGAGGGGATATTGCATCCGTTTTTTTTGGTAAACTGTTTTTTCGCATTCAACTAATTAATTCCGTGTCAATGCTAATCTTTTTTACATGATCGTATATGTGCAATATTTTCTGCTTCACGTAGCAAGCGTGTAAATTGCCCTTTAGAATTTGGTTTATTTATGAGGCAGGTCCCCATGGGTAGTATAAATGTAATAAAAATGGGATTGTAGCATTTCCCATAAAAATGATATGGTGTAGTTCACAAGGTAATTTCCTCTTTCTTTTTTTTTTTTTCTTTTTGGGTCACTGAGTAGGTTAGGCCAACGCTTCTTTGCCTTCATACCTGGGCCAAGTCCGATTCCATAAAAGACCTGGCCGTCCAACCGTCGGTTAAGTCCGACCTATTCCGGGCTGTTTATCCATGTCCACTGCTGAGGAGGTCGAGCAGATCTTATTTAATTAATTGTTGTTTGGCTTTAGCTATAACCCTAAACCCAATTGTTTAACTAATTAGTGTTGGCCTCAACAAAAATCATAAACCATGCATTACGAGGAATTGTAAGGGTAGGCAAAAAAACCGAACTTTCCGATCCCGAACCGGACCAAAATGGTTCCGTTCCGAAAAATAGGGTTCTAATCAGGTTTTAAAATTTTGATCCCGTTCTCGGTACCGAACCGGTTGAAACAATGTCGGTATCGGTTTTTAATATTTTTTTCCCAAACTGTCCCGTTTGTCCTGTTTCATTAATTTGTAAAAAATATTATATATATTTATATACTATACACTATTATTATATTTTATATTGGTATTATAATACTAATTATATAATAAACAATAGGTAATTACTTAGGGGGCGATTGTATATAATCTCTACAGTAAAAAAATCAATCAAAACTCAAATTTAACTCAACTTAAACCCAACTCCACTATCTCCAATATTATCAATATAATTAAATAATATCAACTAATCATTTTTACACGTCACATCAACTTTAATTCACTATTCATCCACTCACATAATTTTAACTAACCATCACTTCCACTCATTTTTCTCTTACTTTACATCAAATCAACTTAAATTATTTTATTTAAATATTATTTTAATATATCCACTAACAACTAACTATACCACCTTTTTTCAAAATTAATTATAGTTAAAAAATAAACTAAATAAAAACTAGTTGAATCCATAAACAATCACCCGGGAATCAGACTTCATTAGGCATTCTGAATTCAGAATTTGCAATATTAAAAGCCCAGGCCAAAAGATAAACAATTTGGCCTAAAAAATTAACTAGACAATTGGCCCAAATGTGAGATTACTTACGGGACTTTGCTGAAGAGCATTGAGCAAGCTGCCAAGCTCA
This sequence comes from Striga asiatica, assembly GCA_008636005.1. NCBI lineage: Eukaryota > Viridiplantae > Streptophyta > Magnoliopsida > Lamiales > Orobanchaceae > Striga > Striga asiatica. The sequence continues at coordinate 787,757 of BKCP01007404.1, forward strand.
CTTTTTACATTTCAGAATTCAGATTCACAATCACAAACGATTTCACATTCTTAATTACCAAATTCCCAAATCGGCAGATCCCTATCGCGGCATCGCCAATTTTTTAACTTCATTTACCAAATTCATAATCTGTTCTAAAACTCCAAATCCAAAATCCCTAATCAAAAAATCAAGAACCCTAATTTTCAAATACCATGGACAAAAGTAAATCTTGCGTTGCATCTCCAGAAATTCATGTGATTGGAAGGTATGAGAATTAAAACTCCACCAGCATCAAGCAGTCTTCAAATTCCGTGCATCGGTGAACCTGCAAATATAAGGTTATTGTGATGATTGAAATTAGGGTGTTTTCATTTTGAGCTTTGGAGTATGTTTCATGTTTGTGATGATTGTAATGGAATTAATGGAATCAGACAATTCATACTCTTTGTTAGCTTGTTTAAAAAGACAATGTTTATGTTAGATATGTTGTTTAAGTGAATCAGTATGTCATTGGTTTAAGTGGACTTTGGAGTTTGCAGCATGTTTCTTTTTGTTTAAATATAAATACAAGCAGTACTTAATAGAATCAGACTACCAGTATTACTGTGGTTTAAGTGAACTTTGGAGTATGTTGTTTTAATGGATATTACAGAGCAATATTCAGTACTCTTTAGTCTTTGGTTTTAGTGAATGGCAGTATGATTTGAACTTTTATGGTATTAGTATGTTCATTGTTTGTTTTAATGGAATTGTTACTCTTTGGTTGACTTTTTTTTTGTTCTGTTTTTTACCCGTCCCGATCCCGTACGATACCGGTCCGTTTGGGACGGTGTCAAATCCCAGACCGCGTCCACCCCTAAGGAATTGGTCATTAATCACAATTTGTACAGTAAAGTTTATATCGATAGTTTTGGAGAAATTATATTAGAATCTCTAGATACTCCGACAGCTGAATAAAGTAATATTATGCTGGACAAGTGAATTTATTTTAATGAATTCTGAAAGACATTTTTTTTTTATACTGAGCTGACTATTAATTTTGTTGAATATATTTTTTATTTCATGAAATAATTTAAACCCATACATACGCCTGCCTTTAGAGCATCTACAATGCTTTGGGTCTCTTTAAAAAAATCACATGCTATGTAGGAAATAGACTTAGTCTATAAAAAAGTGTTTCACAATGCAATTAAAAATAGACCTAGTCTAGCTTATGTGACAATAAAAAAAAAAGACCAAGTCCACTATTGGGTCTATTTTGGACCCATGTGTAAACCTTACAATAACAATCATTTACTATTATTATATTTTTATTGGTTAGGTATTCTAGACCTAATACTTTTTTTTTGCATTGGAGAAATTTTGGATTTTTTAGCTTAGGTTTGTCCATATCATTGTAAACTTAAGTCTATTTATTTGCCACATATACAAAAAGAGACCCAAAGCATTATGGGTGCTTGTAGATAAATAAAAGAGACCCAAAGCATTGTGGGTGCTCTTTTTGTATATGTGGCATATAATTGGACTTGAGTCTTAAATGATGTGGACAGACTCAAGTAAAAAAACTTCAATAACTTTGCAATGCAAAAATAAAAATACTAGGTCTAGCATATATGTCAACCAATAAAAATGATCTAATATGTTTTTTTTTTAAAAGAATAATTAAAGTAGGAATAAATGATTAGTGTTTGGGTTTGTACTTGGGTCCAAAATAGACCCAAGTGTGAACTTAGTCTCTTTTTTTTTTATTGCCACATAAACTAAACCATGTCCACTTTTAATTGCATTGGGAAGCATTTTTATATAGACTAGGTCTATTTCTTACATGACATGTAATTTTTTGTCAAGAGACCCAAAGCATTGTGGATGCTCTTAGGTAAATAAAATAATTCTAAAAAATCATACTGAATGAATGCAATTTAGTAAAACAATCACTGCCTAGGTAAGAGTAATTATTTTCACATTAGCATGCCAAAAAAGATTTTTAAAAAACCAAGAAAATAAAGTAAGCCCCTATGAAAAGTTAATCCAATCAAGTAAAACAAAAATCACAGCTGTAATTGAAAAACCAAAAGGCAGAGAATGACAGCACCAAATCTCCCACCGCTAAACCTCTCCCCGCCGCTATCGTCCGCAGTCTGATCCGCCAGATCACCGTCTGGCGCATCCGCCGGGGAATCGGACGGAGCAGCCGGTGCCGGAGGCGACTTGTGATTCCTGGACGGCGCCGGCGCCGGAGCCAGATCCGATTTGAACAGCTCCTTGGGCAGCAGCACCTTGTCGAGTTTATAAATTGCCAGCTGCTGCTCGTTGACCAACGAAGTAATAATCTTGGCCGTCACGACACCGGTCTTGATGGTCACAGTGATTCATGAGCTCCTCTTAATCCCCCTTTAACCCAGTTTCGAATCCTCTCCATGTAATTTTTTTGCAATTATGCAACATAATCGCCACCTAAGTATACAANCAAGTAGCCCAACCAATCACAGTGACCTGATATAGGCGGTCAAAAAACCAAAAACAGATTTTTTTTTCACTTACATAACTATTTTAAAAAACGGTCCATTTGCGGCATCAAAATCAAAATCGAGCCGACTTAAGTGACTAAAAAATATTTTTTTGTCTTCGTATTCGGATTCGAATTCGAATCACGAATATCGAATTCGAATATCAAATCGAATCACAAAAAATCGATTTGTTTACAAGCCTATTGGTCATTACATCACAATTTGTACAGTAAAGTTTATATCAACTGTTTTGGAGAAATTATATTAGAATCTCTAGATACTCCGCTAGCGGAATGAAGTAATGTTATGCTGGACCAGTGTTTTCAATAACGTACCGTACCGGCCGGTAATATCGGATACCTGCCATTGGTACGGTACAATTGTACACAGAATATCGGATTTACGATTATACCGGTTTGTACCGGGGTCATACCGGAAAAAACCGGTCCAAAATACCGGTCATAAAAAAAAATTAAAAAAAAATATTAATTTAAAAATATAAAATTTAATTGGTAGTTAGAATATTTTATTTTTATCTCATTGGTAAGTTAAAATTAATGATTATGGTCATTTATTTTTTTTTACTTTTTTTGCATTTGGTATAATACATTTTTATATATAAATATATATATCATTATATTTGCTAATCAGGTAATACCACCAATTACCGATAATACCGCGTACCGGTGGCTAGACCTGTATGGCCACCGGTACGGTATTTAAAATACTGTGCTGGACTAGTGAAATTTATTTCAATGAGTTCTGAAAGACATTTTTTTTTTTATACTGAGCTGACTATTAATTTTGTTGAATATATTTATTATTTCATGAAATAATTTAAACTCATACATACGCCTGCGTTTAGGTAAATAAAATGGTTCTAAAAAATCATAGCGTATGAATGCAATATATATATATAATTACTAGCTGATACATTTAATAAAACCTATTTTCATTTTCCTCCAAAAGGAGTTACATTTTCTTTAATTAATTACTCACTAATCTGCTAAATCCATTACATTCAGAGTTATTAAATTAATTCTAAATTTGGTAACAAAATATTCAAATGTGTAACGGCTAATGTTGGAACTTAAAGTTGATTGGCACATTCAGAGCTGTAACCGTGATATTTAATTGTTGTAACATAGACAAATTTTATACATTAGTCTATTGAGATACAATGGTTCTTTATTTTACCTGCATATTTGTGAAAAAAAAAAATCATTCTTATTATTGTGTAATGAGTGATTATGATATTGAGTAATGACCACATATTTTTATAATGAAATAACACCATATAAGTATTTGCTTATAAGTGGAAAAATATTAGATGAAATAATCTAAACGTACATGATTTTATTTATAAATATATTTCAGTTTATATGGTATATAATATTTATGTTGTCCATTTTAAGTTTTTTGTTTTAGTTTTTTTATAATTGTATGTTTTCTATTAATATAATATTCAAAGAGTATAAAAATTAGATGATTCATTATATTCATATAATAGTCATTAATGTATGGTAAATCTCCATTTATATTGTTATTTATTTTTAGTTTTAAAAATCCAACTTAGAGTCTTTGATGTAATGATTCAATTATAAATGTGATACATAATATTAAATAAATTTTATTTTCATTAAGGTTTTTATATATAATATTTGTTTATCAATTTATTTTTGATTACTATGCACAGGGTTAATATTAGTTTAGTAAAACAATCACTGCTAGGTAAGAGTAATTATTTCCACATAAAGATTTTTAAAAAACCAAGAAAATAAAGTAAACCCCTATGAAAAGTTAATCCAATCATCAAGTAAAACAAAAATCACAGCTGTAATTGTAAAACCAAAAGGCAGAGACTGAGAATGACAGCACCAAATCTCCCACCGCTAAACCTCTCCCCGCCGTTATCATCAGTCTGATCCGCCGGATCACCGTCTGGCGCATCCGCCGGGGAGTCCGACGGGGAATCGGCCGGAGCAGCCGGCGCCGGAGGCGACTTGTGATTCCTCGACGGCTTCGGAGACTCTGCATCGGCTTCGGGACCCGGAGCCGGCGCCGGCGCCGGAGACAGATCCGATTTGAACAGCTCCTTGGGCAGCAGTACCTTATCCAGCTTATAAATTGCCAGCTGCTGCTCGTCGAGCAGCGAAGTAACAATCTTGGCCGTCACGACACCCGTCTTGACGGTCACAGTGCTGCCGTCGTTCTGCACCGTGAAATTGTATTTTTTCGCGCCGTCAGTGGCCAATGTGTTGAATACTCCGTTGCCCGATTTCAATCCCGCGAGCGATTCGTAGACCGGAATCCCGTGGTACTCGAGTACAGATTGCTTATCGTGTGTGCTCAGATTCTTATTATATTCCGGCAAGAATTTCTTCATCGCGTCGTCGCTGGGGCAGAAAACCGTTAATCCGCCCTGAACATTGTCGTCGAACGTCTGCTGAGCCTGCGGATTATCCCGCAGCGTCTCGGCGAAGATCTTGCAGTCGGTGGCCGACATGAGGGCCGTGAGATTCAGCGGCGCCGGCGCCGGCGACGGCGCCTCGGCCTCGGGGGAAGCGATGAGGGACGAGATCTGGATGACGGAGAGGTTGTACGGAATGGACTGAATGTTTTTGACGAAAGTGGCAGAGATGTTGGGAGAGTCGAGGGGCGAGAAGCGGACCTTGCCGCCGGTGAGGTCGGCGATGTTGACGAAGCCGGAGGATTCGGTGGCGGAGCCGGTGGTCTGGAATAGGGTGGTGATGTTGGCGGAGCCGTCGGAGAGCTGGTGGAGCTTCTTGGGGTCGAAGTAGTCGAGGAGGACGTGGAAGTAGAGCACGTTTTTTATGGTGGGAAGGGCGGGAGAGTTGGAGAGCAGGAGATTCATGGCGGCGTCGTCGACGGCGCAGACGGTGATTGTTTGTCTGCCGTTGATCTCGGCGGCGAGGTGGGTTTTGGTGAGATATTTATTGAAGAGGGATAAACTTGGGTGGCCGGCGAGGATGTGGGTGATGTTTTGGGCGTAGGCGGTGGAGGGGAGGAGGACAGAAAGAGAGAGGGATAAGAGCACCGCCGCCGCCGCGGCGGAGAAGGCGGAGGGCCGGCGGAGTTGCATTTTTAGTGAGAGGAGTGGGGAACAGAATTTAGGTTTTTTGGTGAAGACAAAAAAATGTGGATATGTGGTATATGACTGAGTGGGGAGTTTAATTATAGAAATGACTTAGAAATTTTGGGTTAATTACAACTAATGCCACTCAGATGTTGTGACCGTTGGCCGTACTGTTCGTAGATGCGCATGCTTAATTGATACCGTTAACAAATAATTATTATTCAATTCTCGGTACATATGTGTAAATTAAATATATAAATTATGTGTTTGTGATATTAAAATCATAAGTTAGATAATTATTATATTATATTTTATAAATTTTGTCATTCGTAGACTTAAATATAAACTATTTTACTTACATGTGAATTTTTATATTAATTGCAATGACATAATTCTGGCAAAATTGGATCAATTAATTACATAAAAATAAATAAATAGAATTTTAAGTGTTCTATTTATGCCATAAATAATATTAACTAATTAAAAAAACTTGTTTAATGAACTAAAAAAACAAGAAACGAAATTTTAAACAAATAATTTGAAAAAAAAAAAAATTAGAATATAACATAATTTAATGTGAGTTTATAATTAGTTAGTAGAAACCATTATGTAATTAAAAAATATACTGCTTCATTAATGCAAATTGTACCGGAAAAGAGTGGAAAAACCAAAATAATTGTCATTAATTTTTTTGTCACAAACATATGATATAGATATATTTTACTCAATTTCGTTTTAGTGAAAAAATAGTATTTTGTGTTTTAAATATTATTTTAACATTTTCAATTATTTGATATTTTAGATTATTATATGATTTATCTTATATAAAAACATTTAAAATAATATCATAATTTTAATTTACCATGATTTTAATTCTCTAAGTATTACTATATGAGAAATACATACATATATATCTGACAAGATGTATTTTGAAATAAAGGGAGTTCTGTGTGGGATATTTATTCAGTCTATTACTGTGGTATGGTTACAATTTTTACACTCGCATAATTAGTTTATCACATTAGTACAATAACCTTTAATAAAATTAAAATATATGATAATTTCGGTTGTCCATTGAAATTTTGGATAGATGAGCTTGTAATTTGAGGATTTCTGCCCAAAATCACTATTAGTTACCATTTACCAAACCTATTTCGTACAAAATTATGAAATTAAAGTTGATAAAAGCAATTTCTTTTCGTAGTTTTTAAAAAAAAAAAAATATAAACTGAGATATGATATTTCAAACACAATCTCATAGTTAGACTTAGCAAAGCATAAAGGTAGCTTTTGTGTTGTCTTATTAGATGGGAATCGGGATTTTAATTTCGTTAGAATAATTAGCGGAGTAATTATTACTTAGAACTTTTTTGGTTTGTAGCTGACTAGCTGTACAACGAGACTGTGGACAGTATGGATGCAAACAAATAGGGATGTAAAACGACGTCGTTTTTAATTACTTCCCAACCTTATTTTTTCTTCTAATTTCTTTTACGGGAGATGTCCCACCTTATATATTATTCCCATGCACGCATGGACATAAAAACATCATACGTACGTTATGTTGTTTTTCTTTGCTAATACGCAACGCATTGTTAGTAAGATTACTAGCAAGTCTTTCTAATGAATTAAAAGTTCAAATGAAATTATTTTTCGCATAATACTAAAAGAAATATGTTCACAAAATTCAAGTTTTGTTACAGTCTACTGTGCAGAAATAAAACAGAAAAGGTCTTAATTTGCGCTCCTTTATTATTTTATGCGAGTGGTATTTTTCTGTGCAAGTGAAAAACGGAAAAAAAATCGGGGCAGCGAGATCTTGTCATCTAACCTATGCGTAACTCCCGCCGCAAAATCATGGCAAAAGAAGGCACCACCAATATTTGTACTATTATTAATTATCACAGAATGAAAATAGTCCAATTGAAAATGGTTGCATACTTAACGTTTACTTTATTTCCTCNCATTTATAAAACGAATGAAGGGGGATAAATAATTGGGCAATTTTTTACCCAATGTATAAATGATCTTTTTTTTACACAATTTCCCATCAAAAAACATCTTTTTCAACTTAAAACTCACAAAATGATATGTCATATACAAATCACATATCCAAATAAATCGAATAATTAACAATTATTTGAGATATCGTCGTATATATATCAAGGCATATCTGAATCAGAAGGATAGATAAATATTATGTGAAACACTTCCGCATATGTTGTAATCGCATATCAAATTCACCGCATAATTGACGATATATAGTATGGGATCAGTCCGATCGGATATTCAAAATTGATAGCGACATGCTTTATCATTGTTTACGGCTCGCATATCCAAATCCACCACATCTATATCTATATTTATATAATAGACCAATCCTTATTGCCATAATTGGCATGATTTTGGGCGGAAAATTTTTTCGTCTATATTTGGTATTTAATTAATATTTATTTATTAGCAAATCTTATACATGAAAAACATAATTAATTTTTATACACTCAATGACTATTACCATTAACTACAAATTGACTTAAATTGAAATTTTGACCGTAGATTTATTAGATATATTTTCAATAAGATCTTATGATAATTTAATAGCAATTAAATGACACAATTCAAAAAATTATTATGAAAATTGATTTGATTAAATATATTATTATCTATGGTTGTAGGTATTAATTTAATTAATTATATTCACTATTCAGAAGTATTTAAAATATTTAATAAAATAATCAGATTAACAATGTTTAAATTATTATAACTTAATAAATAATTTAAAATATGAATAAAAGTTTCTAAAATATAGTCAATTTAACTATAAAATGTACATCCCCATTGAATATATCATTTGCAGTGATAATACTATTGAAAATTTAAATAATATACTAATAAAAATAAAATTTGATAGTCGGGCGTAATTCAGAATTATAAATTTAAAGTATCTATGTACATTAAAAAACTATTTAATTTTTAAAAATATATTTTTTTTTCTCATATACTATTTTATAAATGAAAATTAAGTTAATAAAAAATCAATGTATAATACTTTAAATTATAGCACTTGGTAATTATGAAAATATAAATATATCTAAATATTCGAATAGATACTATGTAACTCATTATATAGGTTAAAAAAATGAATTAAAGAAATAAATATAAATAAAAAATGAAAACATAAAAATAAAATATATGACCATAAAAAATTTGTGTATTGCATAAGGATTAAAGTTACTAAAAATTGTGTATTGCACTTAATAGTTATGTTGAAGATAAATATTATGGGTTAAACGTTGGTCAATTATCAAGCAATGTGCAAATTATGAATTGTTGAAAAAATTATAAGACTAATAAACGACAATTTTGTAAGTACATATAAGTAATTTGTATGCAAATATCATATGATCTTATACATTTATAATATTTTATAAACTTAAAAATATAATAAAGTTTATATATTAAATAGTCAAAAACTACAAAAAAGAATATAAAAATAGAAATTAACAATAATAGTAAATAAATAAATGTCATATTATTACTGAATAGAATATTGTGGAGAATATAATTTCATATTGTCTTAAATAATTTTATAATATTTAAATAAAAAATATGTTTTGTATTGCACCCCGTGCATCGCACGAGTATCAACACTAGTAATTTACTATATGCGATAACGTTTCAAATATTCTGTTATCGCATATCCAAATCAATCTCGCGTATTTTATGATTATGCGATATATTTTCACAAAGTTTACGACTTGCATATTCAAATCCATCGCACAATAACCATGTGCGATAAATTTTCGTATATTCTGTTATCATGTATATATCCAAATCGGACGCCGCATATATTAGGTTATGCGACATATTTTTGCATAGTTTACGACTCACATATCTAAATTCACCACATAATTATCATATGTCATAATTATCAATTATGTCCAATGCCACTCGTGCCAACTCTTCATTCTGCTCCTTGTCATAGGTGATCGACCTCTATGACTCTACCTCAATCTCCACAGGTAATAAAGCTTCCATGCCATACGTCAAACTAAACGGGGTTTCGCCTGTTGTCGACCTCGGGGTGGTCCTATATGCCCAAAGCACAAGGATAAGCTCATCGACCCACGCCCCCCGAAGCCTTCTCCAATATAGCTTTTAGTCCGTTTAGAATGATCATGTTCGTGACCTCGACCTACTGAAGAAAAATGTTGTTCAATCTTCATGTCCTCGCACCAGACTCATATCCGTTTGCCATTAAACTAAGTTCCATTATCCGAGATCAGAACCTTGGGGACTCCAAACCTGTAACAAATATTGTTGTAGAGAAACTATACGTCCTTGTCCTTAGTGATCCTTGCTAGCGGCTCTGCCTTCACCCACTCGCCCTGTCAACACTCCACGGCGGTTGCGGATTTGGAGCAGCACTGACTGTTGGGATCTGTGAGGATCTCGTTATATACAAATCACGAATTCAATAGCAAACGTAAACCTATGCGCAGCGGATCTAAAGGTTTGACGTAGAGAATTTACGGCTTAAAATTTATGTAGATCTGGCTGACCACGAACGGTTGACCGCAATTGATTGACCGCAAATCACGTCTTGGGTTGCACGAACAAGATCAGATCAAAATCGGATCAAACGGATGCAAACAGATCAAATTTTTGCAGTCAGGCTCCTTCAGGCGGCGCGTGAGGGCGCGTGCGGCATCGGAATCCGGCGACGTCGGCGGATATGGAAAGATCTCGTCGAGACGGTCGTCTGGGTATACTGTACGTCTCAATCGGACTTCCGGTTAGTTCTGTAGGTCAAAATCTATTTCGTCTCGGTTTACCTACAGATCTTCTACTGTATTACTCAATACACCCTTCTTCAACTTGTACCAGTGGAGCAACAAGAAGAAGATAAAGCTCGAATGAGATCTAGAGAGAGAGGCGTGTTTCACGTGAGATGTGAATTTACATTCCTTCTCATGAGCTTAATGATGTATATATAGAGTTACAGTAGGGACCCTAAAGAGATTAGGAAAAGGGCTCCTTAATTAATTAGACTAACTGTGGGCCAAGCCCACTCCTCTAATTAATTAAATAATATTAATGGGCCACCAACATTATATTATTGCACTCCCTCTTCCTAGCCCAAATTACATTTGAGACTCCAATAATAATTACTCGATTTACCTCCCCACGTTTAAGATATAATGTCCATTAATTAATTCGATTACTGACAATCAAGAATTAATTAATTTATTATTATTTCACCGAAGCTAGCGCTCGTTCATCACATTCTTATTATGCCGGAATTTAATCCACCTGCAGGGTTTAGCATAACAATCCTTCATGAACTCACTCCGGGGACATCATCAAACTAACGCACATGGTGACCGTAAATATCCTAACAGCACATCCTATATATAATAATATTACCCAAAACAGTAGGAATATTAATCCAGCGAACTGAACCTCACCCATGTGAATCAAAGTAATATATATTATATATATCTGCCTGTTTAATATCTTACGGGTTAAGAGAACGCAGTAATTAACCGAGGCCTAGTTCATTTACGACGATCAGTATAAAATGAACTTCTCCTCTCTGGGATCCTGTTCAATACATAAATGTACTAGTGCAACTAATCAGTCAAGACAAACTATACAGTTGACACTACAACCGTTCGGATGGGGTGTTCATGTCCATCTAGGTTGTGAACAACTATTCTTGTTCGCAAGTAACTGATAGAGTGATCTTCGGTTCACCCAATGACGGCCCACCCTATCTAAGTGCAGAACAACAGAACGTAGAACTTGTTTAATCTAACATGATTCTCATTCATAAAGGGTAAATGTGTAATAACATGCAAAGCCAAGCTTTCAGTATATAACACTAACACTGACGGGATCGAGCGCCCAATCGAGATTCGCTAGGAGATAGTGTCCGTCCATCTCGACGAGAAAAATGAGCGGAAGACAGAGATCTGGGTCCTGGACACCGGCGCCACCAACCACATGTCCAGATCCAGGGGTGCGTTCTCAAAGCTGGACATGGCAGTGCTCGACACCGTGTGGTTCAGCGATGACTCGTTGGTGCAGATCAGGGGTCATTGCACTGTTGTTTTGACGTGCAAGAACAACGAGCTTCTGTCGTTCTCCGACATTTACTTCATTCCTAGGCTGATACGAACATAATCAGCCTTGGACAGCTAGACGAGGGCGGCTACAAAGTCAACATTGATGACGGAGTGAGGATCAGGGAGCCTGGCGGATAGTTATTGGTGAAGGTGAAGCAGGCAATCAACCGCCTGTACGAGCTATGTATCAAGGTGGTGCAGCCATTGTGCTTGGCAATGTGCGGGCACGGTGACGAGATGGCGTGGCGCTAGCATGAGCGCTTTAGTCATGTCAACATGGAAGCACTCAGGAAGTTAGCTCAGGAGGAGCTGGTTCGTGGCCTACCAGAGATTAGGCAGGTTGACCAACTGTGCGATGCGTGCCAAGCTGGGAAACAGAGATGGACTTCATTCCCGGCGCAAGCGGAGTACCGTGCACAGCAGCATCTCGAGCAGACTTGTGCAGCCCTATCACATCAGCAACACCTAGAGGAATATGTACTTTTTGCTGATGGTGGACGACTTCAACAGATACATGTGGGTAGCCGCAATTCCCTCAAAAGATCGTGTTGTGGCTGCCATCAAGGAGGTTCAAGTTAGGGCAGAAGACGAGTCTAGCATCAAACTGAAGGCACTCCGCGCTGATCGCAGGGGTGAGTTCACTGCGACCGAGTTTGCGGACTACTGTGCGACTGAGGGCGTGAACCGTCAGCACACGGCGTCTTATAGCCCACAGCAGAACGGTGTCGATGAATGCTGAAATGGCACGGTGTTAGCAACAGCGAGGAGCATGCTCAAGGCCAAGGGCCTGCCTGGATGGTTTTGGGGTGAGGCGGTCAGCACCGCTGTGTACGTGCTGAATAGGTGCTCGACCAAGAGCATGGTAGGGATGACACTGTTCGAGGCATGACACAAGAGGAAGTCGGCGGTGCACTATCTTAGAACGTTTGGTTGCATCGTCTACGTGCATAACACGGCACCTCACTTGAAGAAGCTAGAGGACCGCGACTGCAAGATGATCTTCATCGGCTACAAATGCGGCAACAAGGCATACTGTGCCTATGACCCTGTCGCAAGGCGTGTCCACGTGACGATGATGTGGTGTTCGGCGAGCAAGCCTAGTGGGACTAGGGAACCGACAGCGACAACGGCGAGCCAAGTGGCGGCTACGACGTGTTCGCAGTGGAGTACACCACCATTAGTTAGGCCTCTCATGAGGCTAATGACACTGTCAAGGCGCTCGGAGGAGAAGCTTGAAGAGAGCAATCGTCACGTCCCAGCGGGGCTCAGGATGAACCAGATCTGATTCGCTAGACGGCATCGACGATGACAACCTGGATGCCGACCATGACGACGGCGCACCTATCCGATTTTGTAGCGTCTACGAAATCATCGGGACGACCTCGCCACGAGGCTTCGCACTATGCGCACTGGTGATGGAGGAGTTGCACGCGGTGAGCGCCGCGAGCCTGCATCATTCGTCGAGGCAGAGCGCAAACCTAGTTGGAGGAAGGCGATGATGGAGGAGATGGAGTTCATCGATGAGAACGGTACGTGGTGACTCGTCGACCTCCCATCCGACCGCAAGGCTTTCAAGGTGAAGAGGGACGTGCACGGGGCGGTGACCAAGAACAAGGCGCGCCTCATGGTAAAGGGCTACGCACAACTGCACAACATCGACTAAGACCAGGTATTTACGCCGGTTGCCAGGCTGGACCAGCCTCGGTGCACCTCCTTATCGCCCTTGCAACGCAAAAAGGATTGGAGGTACACCACATGGACGTCAAATTAGCGTTCTTGAACGGCGACCTGCAGGAAGAAGTCTACGTCGAGCAGTCGGTTGGCTTTGTCATCACCTGTAAGGAGCACAAGGTGCTCAAGCTTCGCAATTTGCTATACGGTCTGCATCAAGCGTTGCGAGCCTGGAATGCAAAACTTTACACCATACAGATGTCGCTCGGCTTCAAGAGGAGTGCGTCGGAGCACGCCATCTACATCAGGCGGAACGACAGCTTGCAGCTAGTGGTCGAAGTCTACGTCGATGATATCGTGATCACCAGCTCAAGCTACGACGACATTAAGTCGTTCAAGAAGGAGATGGCGGCCGCGTTCAAGATGAGTGACCTCGGGTTACTTCACTACTACCTCGGCATTGAAGTGAAGCAGAGCGTGAGTGGAATCTCACTTAGCCAGGGCGCCTATGCCAACAAGATTCTGGAGAAAAGAGGTATGGCTGGGTGCAATCCCTGCCAAGTGCCTATTGAAGAACGACTGAAGTTGAGCAAGTTCAGCTCGGTGTCGGCAGTCGACTAGACGGCGTACAGGAGCATCGTCGGGAGCTTAAGGTATCTGGCTAATACTTGCCCCGATCTAGCTTTTGCTATTGTCAATGTTAGCCGGTTCTTGGAGGATCCTCGTGAAGATCACCTTGCTGCTGTGAAGCACATTCTGCGCTATGTGGCAGGAACTCAGAATTGGGGACTCTGGTTTGGAAGGAAGGAGGAGTAGAAATCTCACTTGACGGGTTTCAGTGATAGCGATTATGCTGGGGATGTTGAAGCTAGCAAGAGCACAACAGGGGTGATTTTCTTCCTCAACAGCAACTCGATCACCTGGCAATCCATATGAAGCAGAAGGTGGTGGCACAGTCAAGCCGTAAGGCATAATATATAGCAGTTGCAAACTCTGCTAGTCAACCATTGTGGCTCGCTCGGGGGCTGGCTGAGGTGCAGGGATCAGCACCACGAGCGTCAATCCTGAGGGTGCACTGCAAGTGTACCATTGCCTTAATCAAGAATCCAGTACTCTATGGACAGAGCAAGTACATTCGAGTGAAATATAATTTTTTTCGGGAGTCTGCAGAGAAAAGCTTGATTAACGCCAAGTTCATCAGGAGTGAAGAACAACTGAGCGGCATTCTGACGAAGCTGCTTGGGAGGACCAAGTACCATGAACTGTGCTCTAAAATCGGCCTTATCAATGTTAATTAGCAATGTGCACAAAGCTTAGGAGGAGATTGTAGGAATAATCTTCTATTATAGGATATAATCCTTGTGTACCTAAATTAGTTTATTTGTTTTCTTTAGTTGCTTTCCTAGATTAGGTGTGAATATTTGGTTGATATATAATTTTCATGTAATCTTGATTTGTAGTCCTTATTTAGCTCTTTGTATTATGCTATATAAGCAATACAATAGCACAAGAAAAGGTGTCAATTTAACAACACCAAACAAGAGCTTATTTTCGTGTGAGCTTTCTTTTGTATCTTGTGTTTTGGCCATCATCTCGCCGGCAACCGGGTGTTGTCCCTCCGGCGAGTTTCTAACAAGGGCCAGCCTTAGCCCCCATATCCAGAACAACAGGTGGGAGTAGAATCCATTTCATAAATAGGGCTGGTTTGGGTATTTGAGTAGTCCCGTTCCAACCCAACTCGTGTATGGGCTTTAAATCAACTTTCCAAAATTTTGGCACATATATTATCAAAATACTTCATTTTCTTTTGCCTTTTGCAAGAAAATCAACATCAGGTACAATAATAAATATGCCAGACTTGTATAGAGAACACCAGTTTTTTGCAGCTGTGGTTTACTGTCATAAATAATTACAACTACTTTTAGTAACTTCAATTTATTGCCACCTGTTTAGTAGCTCGATTTAGCGTCATATTTGTATCCACCAAAATCTTTCTATCCCAAAGTTGTAAGCAGTTTAAGCTAAGCAGCTGCAATGTCAAAAATCATACTCAACTGCTTTCTTCTCTTAGCACACGCTCACACATTCTCTTCATTAACACAATTATCACCACCAGCCCCATGGTAACGTTACTACCCCCTCATGCATGCTTCTACCTATATAGCTTCAATTATTTTCTTTTCTTCTATTTAATTTAGTTGTTTTACCAAGAATGACTATAGTCCCGTCACGGAATTATCCCTCAGTTATTATTAGCTTTTAGATACACATGTAAATTAGTGTAGGATAGATATAATTCACAGAACGGGACTGTAGTCATTTCCTGATTTACCAGTGAGCTAAAACACGAGGAAAAAAAAAATCACCATTTAAGAAAAAAATATATATATGATGATTCGACTCGCCTAACAATTGCAGGAAATGGATGAAAGCCCCATCCGCAGGGGGACTCACGTCATGCAGGACAGGTAACCCGATCGACGACTGCTGGCGTTGCGACCCTCAATGGGAAGCCAACCGCAAAGTCCTCGCCGACTGCGCCATTGGCTTCGGCCGCAATGCTACCGGCGGCCGCGACGGCGACTTCTACGTCGTCACGTCTCCCACCGACGATCCCAAGAGCCCCACCCAAGGCACCCTCCGCCACGCAGTCATCCAAGACGCTCCTCTTTGGATCATATTCGACCGAGACATGACCATACAACTAAACCAAGAGCTCCTCATGAACTCCTACAAGACCATCGACGGCCGCGGCTTCAACGTCGAGATATCTGACGGGCCTTGCGTAACAATTCAAGGCGTCACTAATGTCATCATACATGGGATTTATATACATAATTGTGTACCCGCAGGAAATACTGTCGTGGCCGATAGGCCGGGGCATTATCAGCTGAGGGGGGAATCGGATGGCGATGGAATATCGGTGTTTGGGGCTCGTGATGTGTGGATCGACCACTGCACGTTGTCGTCGTGCCGTGACGGGCTTATCGATATAGTTTCTGGGTCGACTGCAATAACGGTTTCAAACAATTATATGTTTGAGCATAACGAGGTGATGCTGATGGGACACAACGATGATTATGTGGCGGACCGGAATATGCAGGTCACCATCGCTTTTAATTACTTTGGAAAAGGTTTGGTCCAGAGGATTCCCAGGTAACTAATAAGAAAAACCCAAGAAAAAAGTAGAAGAGATGAAAGAAATGAAAGAATTACCTTGGTTAAATTGTGTTAAAGAATTGTCATACATTTTTAATATATGTGGGTACCTTTGTTGAAGGTGTAGACATGGGTACTTCCACATTGTGAACAATGTGTACACTGGTTGGGGAATGTACGCGATTGGCGGAAGTGCAAATCCGACGATCAATAGCCAAAGCAATGTTTTCATTGCATCGGGTGATACAAAAGAGGTATAATAACCTTACAATTTCGTAAAAGCAGAGAATAATTTGATGTAAACAGAGGCTAAAAATGGAAATCTTTTATTACCATGTGTTGGTCTTAAAAATCAGGTGACGAAACATGAAACCCCTCCGGGAGATGAGGAGTGGAAGAAGTGGAATTGGAGATCGGACGGTGATCTACTGATGAATGGGGCCCACTTCACGACTTCTGGAAATGGAACTTCAGAAAGCTACATAAAAGCTTCGAGCATGGTTGCAAGACCAGCCTCGCTTTTAACTAGAATTGTACCATCTGCAGGTGTTCTCAACTGCAAGTTAGGCCAACTCTGCTAGACAATAATTATAACCCTTTCCATTCATACCATTCCTTTACAACTCTGTCAAAATTCTCTTTCACTTAAATTCTTTGAATTGAATATTACCAAAAAAAAAAAGAAAAAACGAAAGTCAGCTACATGATTTTTCACAGCATGGTCTCATGGATTTCAAAGTTGCGTTTTTGTTCTAACTACTTTTTAACTATCAAAATTGAGAGTTCTTGTTTCATGTCGTCAAAAGAAGTTCAAATTGTACACTTGATGTTCGTAAGCCGCGAAAATGGCTATTCATTCGATCATGCATAAAGTTGAAATATGGTCGAGCCGAACACTGAACAAATCTTATGTTAGTTTCCACGGACAACCACAAGAGCTTTCTGAATTTGACAAATCAAGTACTATAACTGTACTCTGTATTATCATTCTCACCATTTCTGTATGTGTGTATATCATATTTCTCATCCATTTGCCAACTGCATTCTGGCAAGCTATAAAAATCATCCAAAATCAAATATACGAAACAATACTTTATGATGCTTAAACTTTAAATAGATAATGTAAGCATGAATAACACCTAATAACTAATTAAGCATCACTTGGATGCACAGGTATAAAAATCATCCAAAATCAACAATATTTTATAATGCTCTTAAACTTTAAATGGATAATGTAAGCATGAATACCACCTAATAATTAAATAAATAAACATCACATAGATGCATAAGGTAATAGGCAAGCAAATTACAATGCAATAAATCAAGATTTTCAATAAAATAAGTGTACATCTCAGTAGGTACAACATAACCAAGCCCAAAAACTTTTAGAATCAAAAGAATATTGAATATTGTACTAATACTGACACATACTCCACGGCACTACAAAATACTGCTAATAAGAAGAAAGAGAAAAAGAAAACATTTGGTACTTAAACTGCAGCAGCAGCCCAAAGAGCAATCCCAGTAATAAGAATAACTGAAACCTCGTACACAGAATTCGATCTGGCAGAGGAGTTGTCATCTGCTGCTGGCCCTTGTGAGTTTTCCGGTGCCGAACTCACCGGCGAGCTGCTGGTTGACGGGACCTCATCCGGCGACCCCGACGGTGTTGCAGAACTCGAAGGAACACCGGCCGACGGAGTGGCTGCAGCCGGAACCTCCGCTTCCGGGGAACTCGCCGGCGCGGGGCTACTGACCGGGGTAGGCGGAGGGGTCGTCACCTGGGATGGACTCGGGGAAGGCACAGTGGAGGATTGATTAGGCGCTGCGGGAGATACCGCCGGAGCCTGTACCGGAGAATGAGACTGTCTAGTTTCTGGAGAACTCGCCGCCGGAGAAATGGTCGGAGAGTGTGAGCGCGCCGGAGGCTGTGACGGGGATGCTTGAGGGCTGGACGGAGAATGTACCGGCGGCGGCGAGTGGGTAGCCGGGATCCCGGACGGTGCTGGGGAAGGCGCGCCAAGGGACTGTGCACCGCCGGAATATTGGTGCACGGACAAGAGCAAGAAAACGACGGCGAATAATTTGTTCATTTTCGGAGGATGAAGGATTTTGGGGGAAATATTCCGGTTGCTTTTGGGAAGAGAATTAACTAAATAATAGTATTTGTTAGCGGGTGGGAGAATGGGGTGAATGGGAATAAGTGGGGAAGAGGTAGTAAATATAGGTGAGTTTCCATATGAAAAGCTGCGTTGAAATTATGACCGTTGAGGAGTTGTGGGGTCCTTCTCTTCACCGGTTAATAAAAGGTAAAATATAACCGTTGTACAGTTATTTGACCGGCTGGCTCGGTCTCTCTTTACTCTTTAATCGTGTTGTATTGTATTTTGTTGTTTATTTCAACTCTTGTACACGAATCACAACACATATGGATATGGTGATTTTTTTTCTTCCACAGTTTTATTACGGCCAACAGTGACATATCCATATGAAATAATAAAGCAAAATGGGGGTGTGGTGTGTGAGTCGGCCTAAAATATGCATACTTATCATTTTTTCTGAATAAAAATCCATAATTAATTAATATGTCACACCACTGATCAAGTGGATTCCTATAGTGAAATTCCGGTATCACACCACCCAATAAGTGGATCTCCATATTTTAATTTTGAGGTTTTAGATTTGGACGGTCTTTAGGCTATGTTTGTTTGTAAAAGGATTTACTCAATTTAAATTAATTCATATTCAAAATCTAACTCAACTTTAACTAAACTATTATCTTCAATATTATCATATATAATTAAATAATACCAATCAGTCATTTTTACACATCATATTAATTTTAATTCAATATTCATCCACTCACATAATTTTAACTAATCATCACTTAGTATATATATCTCTCCTATTTTTACATCAACTCAATTTTAATTAATTTGTTTTAAACATTATTTTACAAACAACTAATTATATTACTTTTTCTAAATTAATCCTAGTTAACTAAAAAAAACTCTAATTCACTCAAATTATTTTTTTTACAAACACATAGGGTTGTCATGTCGTGGTTTGTTGATAATAACAATAATAATAATAATAATAATAATTTATCATTTTCTTTTCTGTGTGCACGCATCAAACAAAATATACACGTGAACCATGAGCCACAAACTGTACGTCTCAGCCTTAATCCACAAACATTTATTGGCGCCTAATATTTCATAACATATGCCTACCAGGATTGAACAATAAGGATCCACCAGCTAACACTCAGCACCTGAGAAACAGAAGCTCTATCCTTCTAGAGGGGTTAAAAACAAGAACAAAGATTAAGAAAAAACCTACAAGTTAATCTAGTTGTACATAACAAGCTCTAACAAACTCTATAAAGAAGATTTGCAAAAACTAATGTTACAGAAAATTAAAGCTAACCTGGATCAGGATACAGCTTACATAAATCCTAAAGCAAGACAGAATAAATTACAAGCCGAAAGAGTGTACCTCAGTTAACAGGTCTGCCATTACCACTTGACATTTTGTTCTTCAGGCCTTAACGCCGCTAGAAGGATTTTTCTCATCCTTGCTGGCATCATCTTCCTCGTCATCAGTTTCTGCTAATTTAGTGAGCTCTTGCTGAATCATGCCCCTGATGTCTGCTTTCCTAGGGGTCAGATCCACATCAAACTGCTGAGCTGAATGGAAGAAAAGAAGTTTCAACATCCAATACCAGGGAAAAATTAAAGTGATGTTTGTCAAAAAGATTATTTAGTATATCAAAGGCAACAAAAGGCATATCAGTAGACAGTATTGCTATAATCAGGTATTTTGTTTAAACAGGACTCCAAAAGGCCGTTCGTTTGATATAGCATCTAAGTGAGAAGACGATTTACAATATAAGTTGCAGTGGTGAATTTTCATCCCAAAATCTAATAGAAGTTCTTAGTCAGTACACATTTAAGAAAAGTTCTAGGGAACTCACCGAGTAGCTTCATAACGTCAGTGAAGGATGCCTGAAAAAAACAGAAGTACAGTCAGTTTACATGAAAAACACTCAATCAGAATAATTATACAATGATAGTATTGGAACTTGAACTAAAAATCAAGATGATCTCACATATCACCACCAAAAACCAATTGATTTTTAAATGTGAGTTTCACATTTCTTTATAAATAATACTCAGCCACCATAAACGTAGTCAATCATATAATGGGGATGAAATCACATTTGATTAGCTATGCTTGAGATAATATAAGTACACATTCCAAGAGATTTGGAAGGAGATATCTGATAATGTAACCAACAGTATTTTTCAAAACTAATCATGCATGCTTCGACGACTTCTCCCAAACCATAAAAGTTGGGAGATAGAGAAGAGAAGAAAGCGAGAGGTAAGAAGAGAAACATATAGAAATTAGTACTAACCGTATTAAAATCAACTTCCATGAGGATTTTACATACAGACTTCCTAATATCATCATTGCTTGGCTCTGGTGCTTCCTCCTTGGCGTTATCATTCACTTTTAGGATACTTTTCCCTGCATTAGATCATAAAACAAAGTTTTAGGTGGCAGATTCCTATCGAGGTTCCTACACTGTTACGTAAAAAAGAGGGAATACTCAAAAACATCTATTCTGACAATAGACAGCTATATTTCTCACCAGTGCTCTCCTTTGACAGAGACTTATTTGAAACTGATGTCTTCTTTGGAGTGGATGACTTCTTGACTGGTTCTTCCTTCTTTGTGATAGATTCTTCTTTTCTCTTATCACCAGATTTCTTTGTCGTTGGTTCTTTCTTCTTAACAGCAGACTTCTTTGTGGTTGGTTCTTCTTTCTTCTTGCCGTACGATTTCTTTGCGGCTGCTTCTTCTTCCTTATTATCCAAAGAGTTCTTTGTTGTTGATTCTTCTACCTCATTATCAGAAGATTTCGTCGTGGTTAGTTCTTTCTTCTCATTGGAAGACTTCATTGCGGTTGATTCTTCTTTCTTCTTATCAGAAGACATTTTTGTGCTTTTTCCTTTATTCTTCTCATCCAGAGATATCTTTGTGGTTGGTTCTTCTTTCTTCTTATCAGAATACTTTCCTGCGTTTGGTTCTTGTTTCTTCTTATCGGAAGATATCACTGCACCATTGTTCTTATCACTTTTTGAGCGATTTGATGACTTGGCTGGAGCATTTTTGGGAGGAGTATTGCTCGTTTTGGAGACTGTTACTTTCTTGGTCTTGGCTCTTCCCCTAGATACCTTCTCTGCAGAAGGCATTGATGATCTTGACTTCTGCTCTACTTTTTGCTCAATCGATTCCTTTCCACAAATACTTCCTTTTTCCTCAGTTTTGGCTTGTTCAGACATCTCATCATCACTATTTTCAGGTACACCATTTAAATCGTCCTTTTTCTCATCCTCTTCCTCTTCCCTTTCCTCTGATTCATCTTCTGGTTCACCATGAGTGCTCATTGTACCAGCAGTTTTCTTTTGACTCTGAAAATACCATAAACAAAATGGTATAATTTCAAATGGTGTGAACATAAAATAATACATTTATCTGGAATTCCATATGTATAATTTCAAATATCAGATCTCTTTCCTCCCGTCCAATTTCACTTCCACGGAGAAGAAAGCAGAGAGCATTTTATGGTTCTGACTAGCTTATTTCTTATTAGATAGATGAACTACATAATTACAAGCCATCCCTCACAATGTATGCTACTTATTATCATGTTAGGTAAAAAATCAGCCACTAGTAGCAATATACGGATCATCCCTGATTCCTTGATAATTTCGTTTGGCTTGTTGAAAGGTGAGCCTCAGATCATCCATGATACTTCTCTCTTTTTGCATTTTTCTATTCTTGTAATACTTGCAAAGCAAATTTTAAAAGATTCACCATACCATAGTTACAAGTGTAAAATGCTTCAAACAACAACTCCGCACATGCCTCTCCAAGATTATGTATCCCATGAATATATGAACTACCAATCAACGGCAATTATATGCCATAACACCCTCTCATTTGTTTCTATCATCAATTGACATCTTTTTATTCCAAACAATAAGCCATAAAGTCAAAGATAACATATCAGGACATTGGTTATTTATATCATGTTTGCTGTTTAAATGATTAAAGTAGATGAAAGGCGAAACAGATCTATAAGCATAAATGATGTACAATGTTGCGTAGAAGTACCAAGTTCCACTGTTGCTATATTTCTAGATTTAATTATACACGCACAACCTTGACATAAAAAAATGCAACAAGCCACAAAAATTACCTTGGCTGGGCCCTTCGATGGTGTGCTGTCAGATTTGACGACCCTCTTCCTCTTTTTACCCTTAATTAATGGTGAACAGCCAAGACATGAATCACATACTAAAGCCAATCGGATTAAGTAGTAGTTCAACAAAATTTTCCAGAATGTTAATTTTGCGTCAAACCTGCTCTTCTTCAGCAAGCAAATCAGCTGTTGTGGCATGAGGCTCAACCAAAAACTCTATCAACTTTACAATAATATCTTCCTGGAAATACAATAGTGGAAGAATATTATTTAAAGCTAAGCACGAATAATTTTGCATAGAACATCAAGTTCCCGCACTTCCATAATTAAAGGACTACAATTCATAAAGGAAAAACCATTGTATGTCTCACCAAAATATCAAGATCAAAACGTGAGATAATTTAGTGACTAATTCTATTAAAAACAACTATGAACATTTTAAGGGGCAATCAGGGAAATTTACTGACCTTTTTCAAATTAACCTTTGAAATTGGAACATCCAGAACCTCACAGAACTCTACCAGTTTCTCCTTGACAAACTTGTCAAGTTTTTCTTTCAGTGTAGTCAATTGTTTTTCCTGGATATTAGGAGCAGAAATTTTAATGTATCTGAGCAGAACCAACGAGGTAATTTATAAAAAAATAAAAAAGATCTTTGAGTATCTTACCTCATTATCATGCCAAACAAACCCAGAGAATCTTGAAATGTTATTCTTCAATTGACCAGCCTAGACAAGTAAAATAAGTATGAACGAAATAAATAACTCTGAAAGAATCAGAAATCAGTTCACTCTTATTACATATTATGATGTGCTTTGCAGGGGAATAATAATGGTTACAAAGAACCCTACAAAGTCTCAATAGGACCCCCATGCATGTAACACTTCCTCCTTCCAAATATATAACCACATTAGTTTTCGGGTGTCTAAAAAAGATAGACATCCCTCCCTATATATTAATGCAGAATGTCCCGATCTACGATTTTTGTGATTTGTAATCCTATGTGTTGAATTATGGTACTTCGTACTTCTATATGTGTGATTCAGAGTAGTTTTATCCAAACCTAACTTCTAAAAACATAAAGCACTTGACTACTAAATTACAAATATATTTAAAAGCTAATAACTTTTGGATTTGTTATATGTTTTCCATATATAATATACCAAACTAATTATCTTTTGACAAGTTATGATTGAAAATTATTGTATATATAAAATAAGTAAATAATTTTACTCTTTCTTTATTATAATATTAAATCATCTAGTAATACTAATCTCTCCCATATATTAGTGCAGGATGTCCCAATTGTACGTGTCGACTTCTGTGTTGACTTTTGGTGCTTGGAGTTCTGGTGCTTTGGAGTAGTCCATTAGATCTGGATTCCATCCAAACTTATTCGACTTTTAAAATTATAAAACACTTCACTAACTTAAATTATAATTATATTTAAAAGTTAATCACTTTTGTATTTTTCATTTATTTTTCATATATAATATATCAAATTAATTATCTTTTGACGAGCTTTGATTTGATATTCATAAAAATAATTATATTTTTCTTTATTCTAAAATTAAATCATCTATTAATAGTAACTAAAACTCATAAAATTACATACCAATTAAAAATTATCTACAAATTCAGTACATATGATTTAGTAAAATTATTATAATATAAGACGGACAAATCGTACAAGTGAAAATCTCATTTTTACTATAAAAATAATAATTTAATTTTTTTTAAAAATTATTTTAAATTAAAATTAAAAAACCTTTTCTCTTATATTTATATTTTTTTTAATAAAGAATTTAAGTATGATTTTTTTAACTAGCAACTGTGTAATATGAATGTTGTACTAGAATTACTTTTAATAGAGTATTTGTATTGTTATTTCAAATTATTTTTCTTGTTTAATTTTATATGATGACCAATGAATAGAGTCGTGGTTAATATAATAATTAATATAGAGGATACATCTTTACTTTTTATATTCACACACAACAATGATTGTTCTTGCTTAAACTATGTAAAAAATGTTAAGATCGTCTCTTTTTGGGATGGAGGGATTACTAAATAAGAGAAGGCCATTAATAATGTTTGACATCAAACATTGATGTGAAATATGGGGTAAAAAGGACTTTCAAAAAGTAGGTAAATACAATTGGAAATTTATTGAGCACAAATTTCAATATTGATTAGCATATAATGTCAAGCTGTGAAATAATGGTAATATTTCAAAAACAATGTAGAGATAAGATGAAATAAATCAGTTAAATAAAGAAAATCTGGAACTCTACACGAAAGAACAACTAAAAAAAACTTCACCTTTCCTCTCCTTCCAAAAAGAACAGTATGCAATAGTTTGAGAATATCCTCATTCTTCTTTCTTGACAGCTTATATGCCACTGAAATAAATATGTCATTAGGAAACACTAAACAAACTCATCAAAATAATATGAAAAACTTAGGATATACAAAAAAAAAAATTCTCAAAAGTAAACAATCTAAGATAAAAGGCAAATCTAGATAGCCGAGATGCCATCTTGGAGACTCATAAGCATTCACATACAGAAACAAGATTTTGCAGGACGGGTATCTTGTCACAACATGAGCAAAGTTTGCAAACTAAGGTGGGGTCCATAGTAAAATATTTGGAACATAGTCCATTAAATATTCAAAGTGGACCCACCATTACTAATTTTGATTAAGGTAAATATATGGTGATTAAAAACGTGATTAGCCCTTTCTATAGAACCAGCATCTAAAATCCTGTTTATGTATTGTAAAGCGAGGATCTTGACTTTGCAAAAATGTACTCTTCCTATGATACTCACCAAATGGAACTGAAAGCAAATTTCACGGTGTCTCGCACAGATCTAAGAGTATTTATAATAGCTAGATGTATAAATCCTTGAAGACATTGACATTGCTAAACATGGGTAGAGAGTTATTGCTAGCAACCATCTCCGCTTGGTGTGATATAAACCTTGAAACACCATCCAAACCATGCCACACAGCCTCAATGATAGTGATGTATGAGTTAAATTGTGGCTTGTAATATCAGAAATAGATAGATTCTCAAACTATGAATCCACCATGATCACACTGCCCCTTAACAATTAAAGCACAATCAAAATATTAATGTCTTCCATTCATAAAATAAATAACTGAACAATACTTATTACAATGTACGATATCTTGAATACACTCAACTTAAAGAGAATGCACCGTAATCTGGTTGCAAATCCCAATCTTATTTTAACAGAAAATGCAGTTAATTTAACACAAATATTTCATGAATAATTCATGTCGGTTTCTCAATCCTAACCCACCTATATTGCATTATCAATCACATGATATTTTCTTTTATTAATATTTCCAGCTCTAATTGCCGGTGTACAGCTAAGACTGCATGTTGATGTGCAAAGTATGCATAACACAAAGGCAAGCGAATTAGTTTTGAAACTATACCATTTGGGATATCTTTCAATGCAGTTCCACGGCCCTGCAACCAAAAGAGTGTGCCAGAGGAAGTTGCCAACAGTGAGATTAAGTTTTATACTAGGATGCAGAATGCTGCCCACATAAAAATGGAAGAACAAAGATAAAAATAAAAAATAAAAAAGCGCACCTTTTCAATAATGACATCCTTAATGGAGTCTTTCTCAATGGTGGTAACCAACCTTTCCACAGACTTCCGTTCGCGTACTGGACGTTCAATTATGGAAGTAACTGGTGTCTTTGGCTCTTTTTCCTTTTTCTTCGCTGCAGTTTTAGGCTCTTTAGTATCTCTCTCGGTCAGGGGTTTCTGTTCCTTCTCCTTCTCTACAGTTTCCTTTTCATCACTATTATTCTTTCTACTCAAACTGGTTCTTGACCTAGGGCGTTTCTTGGAGACACTCTTTTCTTTAGGCTTATCATCCTTAACTTCTTCTGTCACTACATCAATCTCGCCCATTACTGCTAAAACTGAAGTGTGGACCTCACCCAAAATCCTGCTTTTCTGTGTGCTGTTAGTGAATCACAAACAGGATGACTTCCATATGCAATCACATTAATTAAATGCAGAAACAATAAAATGCTAGAGGATGGGATTATTAAGTAAACTTCACGTTAGACATTCGACCAAAAAAAAAACCAACTGAAAAACATACAGTTACCACTAAAAAATTCTGAACCTAAAACAACAGGGATAAAAGAGTAGTAGCATATAAACTGGAAAATTAACCAGATGCACAATTGAAAATTAAACAATTATCATCCATTTTCCTTTCTTAGTTATTTCAAGTTGGCCAATTTTCGCACTCAACCAAGGGCATGCCGCATGCATAACTGTAAAAGCACATGATACAGGACATGATTCCACAAACACTCAACAGATCTAGCGAATTACAACAAGCACTAGCCCGTCATACAGTTAACGAAACAAACATCAAGAGAAAGAACAAAGAAGAAGAATAAACACGCAAGAAAAGTCGAAAATTCTGAAAAGTGACGCAAAACGCAAACTTCCACGGTAGCGATAATTCAACAACAAAAAACGGCAACCCAAAAGAACAACAAACTGAAGATTGAGTTCGAGAAGCTACGAACCATCAAAGGAATTCAAGAGAAAAAGCATTAAACTTACGAAATTGAGGAAGCAAATATTTCAGGAGCTCCCGTCGAAGCTCAGTCTCCAACTTTACGTTCTGCACTAATTCACACTTGACTCCATTTTCATTTTTCTCTTTTTTTTTTGGGGTGGGTTGGGGGGTTATTGGCGGACTCCAAATTCGGATTTTAAATCCAGTTAAATGCCATGTCGGATTGACAATGGGCGGAATCATGAAACGGCACAAGGGCCAACGGCTAAGATTGGGTGCAAGATGAGGATATTGAATGGACGGCTACAATAGGAGATGCAAATTATCATTTTGCACATTCAAATAATGGTATTAAATTACATTCAAATAAGGGCTACACATATAGTATTATATGTTATATTTATGCATATGATATTAAATTATAAATTAGATAAAGATATTATATTTTTAAATTTGATAATTGATTAAAATAAATAGTATATATGATTTAATTGCATGTGAATCACTATATTATAAGCAGGGCCGTCTTCAGAAATTTGGAGGCCCTAGACAAATTTGTCCTTTTCGAATTTCCCGATTTGAACTTGCGTGGTAATTAAGCTATTTGCAGATAGAATCATAGAAGAAAAAAACCTAATTAAAAAAGACTATTAAATAAATAAATAAATAATTGAAAAAACAATAATTTTCTTGTTTTTCTAAACTTTGGAATTGATAAATCACCTAGGTTACAAAGATCTTTAATAATTTACATTCAAACAATCATTAGAACAAGAAAGAGAAGAAAATAAAAACCATATCACTACAAAGAATATTTATTCTCACACAATTGTTCTAACCAAACATCATAAGAAAACAAAGAAAACAAATGAAATATTTAGAGCCTCAAATTTCCACACAAAGTATATATTTTGTCATTAACACATTCATTAATTAACCCCTTCATTTGTATAATGGGTCAAACTCATCACAAATACATAATATTAAAAAAAAAATGGGGCCCCAAATATAAGGGGAGGCTCTAGGCATGGGCCTAGGCTGCCTCCCCAAGGAGCCGGCCCTGATTATAAGATAGGTCTATTTTTTATGTATGAACGATGTGGGACAACTCATAAATGATATTCTAACAAATGTTATTATGTTTTAATAATTAGCAGTTCAAAGAAGAAGTGAGATGAAGAAGGAGAAGTGTCTAAAGGCTGAATTTTGAGAGATTAAGAATGAAATATGTGCACAGCTGAAGTTTTTGAATGAAAAAAAACTCCATGTGGACAATAATTTTTATGCTAATAATTATTTCGAATAAAAAAAACTGTACACGAGTTGATTAAGTTATTAATAAACAGTTCTTTATATGTTAGCTTCTTTTTAATCTCATATTTTTCATTTTTATTGTTATTTTTTACTAAATTCAAAATTATCTAAGTTATAGAAAATATCTGCAATACTAAGATTATAATGGAATAATGTGAAAATAATAAACTTAATAAACTGTAAAAATTGATTCTACTGTATAA
Source organism: Striga asiatica (assembly GCA_008636005.1). NCBI lineage: Eukaryota > Viridiplantae > Streptophyta > Magnoliopsida > Lamiales > Orobanchaceae > Striga > Striga asiatica. The sequence goes on from BKCP01007404.1 coordinate 816,675, forward strand.
AAATAATAAACTTTACTGAAATGCATTTCAATTCCACTCAAAGTTCAAGAATAGAATTTTAGCCTATAACTCTAATTTAATTGTTTCTTTCATTTTATATAAACAGATTACATATTTTCTTTAAAAATCGTGAACATTACTTATGTTTTTATTTCATAAGCATAAAAAACTGAAACTGATCATATAAGCATATTAATAAGACTTGGTCCTATAATCATATCAAAAGTAACGTATGTTTTGTAAGGAAAGATTGCCACCTACGTATTATTTATTAGGTAAAATTAAATAAATTTTATTTATCCGGTAAAATTTATTGCTAAGCTAGCAATTATATATATACTAGTGTGTATCCCGTGCGCTGCACGGAGGGGTTTTTACTTAAAACATTTTCTAAGACTTTATATTAAACATAGTTATTTATGTTTAACATCTAATTATTATAAAAAAAGAAATACTAAATATGAAAAATTATATATTATTTATTTGAATATAATGAGTGTCCCCAACCAAACTAATAACATCCAACATATGATATATGATAAAATTAATTATATGATCGTCATACTTTTTGAAAAAATATACATATATTTCTAATAAACATGTAAGATCCGCATTTAAATTTGTATTTGGATATGGGATGAAAAATGAATATGTACAAATAAAAAAGTACCAAGAACCTACTAAAATGAGATTCTTTATAAACTTTAAAATATTTTGTAGTTAAGCAAATATTAACAAACAAAATCATCAATTAAGTTGAACTTATCGAATATAAAATATAATTTATGATATCATTGACCATATTTACCCGTTGTATTTAAAGTTATCATTGACCATATTTTTATGAATTAAGGTTTACAAAATATCTTTTTCAAAATAACAATTTTTTTTTAATTTGAATTTGACTTTTTCATCCAACCGCCATTTTCCACAAAAATAAAAATAGTATTTTGGAAAATTTTAGAAGTGAAAATCAAATAAAATTAATTTAATAGTAATCGATTAATTTAATATTATTCAAAATTGTTTAATTCGGTCAACCCGATCTTAGTGCACGTTTCATTGAAACAATCGCTTACCAAAAAAAAAGGTAATCGCTTACAAAAAAAGGAAGTGAAATCTATCTATATAATATAAATCAGATTTGAAAAAAAAAAGGAAATGAAATTTCATAATTAATTAACTTAAATTGATGTTATTCGATTTATATCAACTCCCTTCCAAAAAAAAAAGAAAAATCCGATTCCTACCAAATCGATTAAAAAAAAAAAGGATTATGATATACGTCCAAATAAATTACAATTGAAATGTAGGCGGGATTATGAAAAAAAAAATAAAAACTTTACCGAATAAAGTAATAAAACGAAAAAAAAAGCGGGAATATGAAGCGGGAAAATAAGATAATTTTTTTGAGTTTTTTGAACAATTTTTCTTAGTCGTAATAATAGTAATAGATTTCCAAAATGTTACCACACATTTTTTTCTATTTTTCTTGTTTTTATTAAATTTTATTTACATAAGATATACATTGGTTAATTTTAAATTGAATCTAAAAGTCAACTCCTCACACTTTTCGAAAAATGTTACCACACAAATTTTTTTTTCTTATTATGTTTTATTTACATAAGATATACATTAGTGGTTAATTTCAAATTAAATCTAAAATTCAACTCCTCACATTCTTGAATTTGAATTTTTAAATAAGGAAATGTGTTTCCATATTTTTTGGTAGTTAGAATATGTTGGATTCATTTATCTATAACTAATCATACACGTATTCAAAATTTGAACCCAAACAAAATTCTTTGAATTTTTTGCTAACAAAATCACCTTCCCATAATTTATTTATTTCGAAAAATGTTACCACACAATCTTTTTAATTTTGTTTTTCTATTAAATTTTATTTACATAAAATATACATTTGTTAATATTAAATTGAATTTAAAATTCAACTCATCACAAATTTGTATATATATATATATAGAGAGAGAGAGAGAGAGAGGGGATTCTCTTTTTTTTTACATATTTAAAAAAAATCTAATCAAATTTTGAATCCCGAATTAAAATCGAATTGTAATGTGAACTGAAAAGATTTGAAATCTAATCATGTTGTAGATAAGGGAAATCCATGGCAAAAAAAGGGGATGAAAAAAATTCAAATTAAATTTAAGGGGGAAAAACAGTTTTTTAAGCGGGAATTTGAAATATTTTTTCAAACATTTTTTCTTCTCCGTATTATATAGTAATAGATACTAGAAATCACCTGTATATTTTCACAGAGACGAATACTTTAAAACGATAAAAATATAAAAAAATAAAAATAAATCATAATTTAATTCATGAAAAAAAATATGAATTAAGAAAATAATTTTCAAAATTGATTTTGATCAAGTAATTGCTAGGGAAGAACCGTTACAACCATTTTCTTTATGCTAATATACTCGGCCATTTTCATGAGTGAGTGTGACTTAAAATTTGAGTACAATTTTGTAACTCCCTTGATTGGTTTATGCTCATAATTTATGGCATTCAAGGAAGTTATTTTGTAACTTAAAAATGAAATTGAATGCCGAAAATTTTGGAGGGAGAATAAAACTTAATGCATGAGAATAAAATTTAATGCTTTGTTGCTCCTCTTTATATATATGGATATATAGATAACTCATTTGTAACATTAAATAGTAATTTTTTTCAACCACTAAACTCATTTATTAATATATAAAAAGGATTTATCTAAATTAATAATTATTTTTTTTTTTTGTCTTTTACTAAAATTTAAAAAAATGAAAACTTTAAAAAATCCGACATTTAACCGATACATTTAAATTTAAAATTCAATTTATTAAATCGATCCCAAATAATAAAAATATTTTTATGCTTTAGTTGTTAACTAATATTCTATCTTGTGCACATGCACAAATACAAATAAATTTTTATACATTATATATATATATATATATATATTAATGTAAAATTTAAAAATCCTAAATTAGACAATAAGCATATCACATTTATAAATTTTATTATTACTAAAATGACGATATAAATATAAATTATTTAACCTACATATTAATATTTAAATTTATACAATCTTGGTTGATTATGATAATTAATTGAATAAAAAAATATTACAATTATTATTATAGCATTTGTGTGCAGATCATTAAAGAGTTTGGTTATATCATAAAAAATAATTAATTAATTGTAATAAAAAAACTTACTTAATGAGGTGAAAAATAAATAAAAAATAATAATTTTAAATATATAATTTAAAAAAGCTTTAGAATAGAATAACATTTAATGTGTCTTCATTTTTAGTTAATAGTAGAAATTATATAATAAATAAATGAAAAATATAATTGTGATTAATGCAAAAGTAACAGAAAAAGTCGGGAAAACGAAATGAGTGTTATTAATTGCTTTGCTATAAATTATATATATATAGATGAGATAAATTTATTTTCCTTATCTGATGGAATGTTTGAAAATCAAGATATTTTCCTTATAAGAATGCCTGAGTCATTCCATTATTCTTTTTTCTTTTTTCCTTTAATGCATCATGAAAAATATTTAAATCCTTCAATAATATTATTATCCAAATATTTAAAGTTGATAAACTATAAAATTATTATAAAGATTGTTCTAAATGTTTTAAAAACTCTCAAATTAGAAATCTATATATATATAATAAGAATTAACATTTATAAAAAAATAGTAAGTCAATCCTTGGTCAAAACTTATCAACATTAATTACATACCATTTATAACATTTTTTTAATATATTTTTTACTAAAAAATGGACAACATTAAATATTGTTCTGAAAATGAGGAGTTTGTTACTTTCTTATTTTCAAAAAAGTGGACTGCTATTTAAATTTGGTCTATTGAATATTTGCGATGGTTTGACACGATGTGAATATCAAAAGCTGCACGTGTTGCATCAATTAAATTTGGTTATTGGTTACAATAAACTATTTTTTAGTTTAAATAAAAATGTACGACACGATTGCTAATTCAATTAAATATCGGCCGATTATATTCTCCAAATTTAAAACCAGATATTCGGCTAATAAAATTGCTTTGCTTGGCGGTTTTTTTTAATAAAAAAATTACGACTGATTTAATAATAATAAAAATTATGTGTTATTTTTTCTAACCATAAAAATATGCTTTTTTGTATTTTCAAAATATCGGAAACTTTTTATTTTCTATTAAATCGGCTAATACATATGTTTTGAGCAAATTTTATTTAAACAAAATTACGGCTAATTTAAGGGTAAAAATATTTTTAAAAAAAATCATTTGTTTATTTCTTTTGAAAACATTTTTTCTAACCATCAAATTGAGCAGTTTCAATTACAAGAATAAAGTTGCTACACCGTTCTAATTTTAAAACGATCAAAATTTTTATGGTCTTTGTTTAAATCGGAGATTTGAAATAAGAATAATCTCCATATTTAAATTGTTTTAATTGTAAAACGTGATGTATACAAGATTTAGATAGATTTATCACATATCATCCTCTAAATTAATGATTTTTTTTTTTAATTTCAAAATACCAAATCATTTTTTTTATGGTATTTGTTTAAATCAGAGATTCAAAATATCTTAATCTCCATATTTAAATTGCTTTAATTGTAAAACGTGATGTATACAAGATTTAGATAGATTTATCACATATTTCCCCTAAATTAATGATTTTATTTTTTTTCTATGTTTTAAAATACCAAATCCTAAAGTTGCGGCTGATTTAATTATTAAACGATATTTTGCAATCATAGATTCGGGTTATCTTCAAATTCAAAATTTAAATTGCCGATATGTAGATAAATTTGGACAGATTAGATACATATGATCCCTAAATGAAAATTTTTATTCCATTAAAAAACACAAAATATGAACTTAAGATGTAGATTTTATTATGCATGTGTGATAATACGATTTTACATGATATGAAAGTCATATTGTTTACCCGTGCATCGCAGGGGCTACGCACTAGTATTTAAAATTAAACCTAAACTGTTATAAGAATTATGAAATCAAATAATATTTTTGTATACCACAAAACTTTATAAACTACTGAAATAATAATTATTTAATTAAATAATATTTTCAAATACTACACGATTTTACATTAATATTGGTCGGATATATCAGAGAGACGAAACCAACATTTCCATAATAATTTCCCATTCCATAAATAATTAAGAGTAAAATGCAATTTTAATCGTGTATGTTTCACTACCTTAACTTTTTCGTACGTACTCTTCGAATTGTATTTTTTATTTTCTTCTTGTATGTTTGCAAAAAAGTTACCAAAATGTCTTTTTCGCCACAAAAAGGTCATTAATGTTTTGCAAACAAAGGTTCCAATTTCGTCTCTTATGTATGAAGAGGACATTTTTGCAAACATACGAGACGAAAATAAAAATCACAATTCGAAGAGGACAAAAAAGTTAAGGTAGTGAAACATACTTCGAATTGCGTTTTTTATTTTCGTCTCGTATGTTTGCAAAAAGATCACAAAAATGTCATTTTTGCAACAAAATGGTCCTTTATGTTTTGAAAAAGAAGGTTTTAATTTCGTCCCTTATGTAGAAAATGACCTTTTTGTAACATCTTTGCAAACATACAGGACGAAAATGAAAAAACGCAATTCGAAAAGGACGAAAAAGTTAAGGTAGTGAAACATACAAAAATAAAATTGTAATTTACTCTTTATTAATGTCAGAATTTATGTTTGAAAGTTTGTGGAATCATCATTATTATTTTTTGAAGCACATCATTTTCAAAAACCACCTAAGAGCATCTCTAAGGGCATCTTTAATAAGAGGTTTCTTATCAGGTTTCTAAACCTCCTGCTACAGATTTTCCACTAAAGTTGCAAGGTTTAAGGTTTATATTTTTAAACCAGGTTTGCAAATCCAAACCTACCATAAAGGCATAAACCTCAATATTAAAAACATTGTAAAATAATTGAACAATTAAATAATGGCGCGTTGCTTCCACATACATATAAGATAATATGGAGTCTGCTGCCCACGCCCCAAATATGTTTGTGAAGAGGATGGTCCCACGTCTGCAGCCCAACTTTCATGAAATTTGTTTGTGTTTTTTTTTTTTCTTTTCGTTTTTTTAATCAATTTATTGGCACACCTACACCACTTGGACATTTATATATATATATATATATTCGTTTCTTTAATTAAAATACCGCCCAACTCACATTTATTTGATTTTTTTTGTTTTTATCCTTTTTTAATCAATTCATTGGCACACTATTTGGACTTTCTTTATGTTTTTTTTATTTATTATTATTTATGTAATCAATTTAAATTATCGTGTATGGGAAAAAAAAGCTGCTAAATATGCATTGTATTCTAAAAAAAAATTGTGTGCAACATTGTAAAAAAAATAAGAGTATAATAAAAAGTGGAGTAATAGTTTTTAATATATTAATAAATATAAGATCATAATATTAATTAAAATAAGTGGGAAACATGTAGGACCCACAAAAGAGAGGTTTTTGAGGTTTATTGTTATTGGAGAATTATGAAGGTTGGAGTAAGAATGAGGTTTTGGATGATGTGGCATGTTGTAAAGTAAAAAAGGAGGTTTATGGAGGTTTTCCACTAAAGATGCTCTTATAAGAAAACCATGTTGCCCCTTTGCTTGCAGCGTGGCACCTCTCAAAACGCTCCATTTTGTTCAAAACGGCGTCGTTTATGAGATGTTTTCCAACCAGCCTCTTTGCATTTTTTTTCCTAAACTACCTCACTTTATATTGCATTTTTAGGATATTTTCGTCCTTTACATGTGACAGGCTATTTCCCTACCGGCAAAATTTCCGCACACACGCAAGCTCTCTTTCAAATCTACCCACTCATCATTTTTCTTTTATTTCTCTCAAACTCATCCTTTTCCACAAAGAAGGAAAAATAATCGCACAAAAATGAACCCGATCTCTTTGATTTTCCAGCTTCAGCATTACAGGTTACCTAATCCCTTTTATGCAGAGAACAACGGAGGATTCCGATATATGCTCTACGCCGCCATGCTCGACCCGACCGGCTAGATTGGCTTAGGCGAGACCACGGCCAGTCCGACTTCTCCGTCACAGCTGATAGGTACATATCTATCTCCCTCCCCTTTCTTGATTTTTCTTAAATTCTCGCTTTCATCTATCGATTTTTTTGCCTGGTAAATTTTGTTCTTTTTTTTCCACCTCTCTTTCTGTACTTTGTTTAATCGCAATATGTCCGAGTATAGCTTTTGTATCGATGATGGTTCACTCTGTTTCTTGTTTTTCATTTGGGCTTTTGATTTTTATATGCATTCATTTACTATATAGCTTTTATTTTCTACTGGCTCTCTTTTTCTTCTCAATTTGTTTGATTATTTTCTTGCAGGCCTGTGATTTCTCTACCTCTGTAAGTTTAACCTTTGTTCATGTGTCTATTTCGTGCACATTGTGTTGTCTTTTTGATGTAAAGGTGAATTATCACATGTGATAGTTGACTGATGTTTTTGAGAGGATTTAGGATAAATGGGATTATTGTAATGGTTGAAAGTATTTAAGAATAAAAAGGAATTGTGCTAATTAATTATGTTGACTTTTAGTTTTCTTCCATCAGAGCAATTGAAAAGGTATGCCTCATTACCAAACCCTCTCGGCAGCACTTGCTGCATGAAAATGACTTCCTCGGCATTATCCATGACTCTCGAGAACGGGACGTTGGGTAGGTCGGCTGACAGGTACCCGAGATTGAAACCCGTGACAAGAGCACATGTCGTATCGAACGTGAGCCTCTGTAAATTGTCTGTCTCTGCGCAGGTAGATAAGGTAAAATGTGAAATAGCAAAGATGGGACCTTTTGAAAAGGGGCGCGTGAAAATGGCGATAGTGTACGCGCTGATGGCGCATGGCTCAGTGGTGCTGGTGGAGTTCAGCTCCACGCCCACGATGGCGAACGCTATCGCCCGAAAAATCATCGAGAAATTTCCTGGCAACGAAGATACGAACGCTTCCTACTAGAATCAAATTTTATTTGCTCCTTTTCGTGGCTGAATCATTTGTAGAGAGAATAAACATCTTGGAATTATATGCGAGCTGTGATTTATAAGGTTTTTCTTTTTTATTTGCAGTTGGAATTTTATTTTTCATTGTTATTTGTAGATGACAAACTATGACTGATTTGGAGAACCATATAAATCCGTAGTCAAGCTCTTTGAATTTGGAAGTTGATGATAGTTGGACGAGCTGAAAAACCATGCCATTGTCGTACTTGTGATTTTACTCATTAGTCGGATCCAAAAAGGCAAGTGTTGCGATTCGTGTTTAAATTACTAAAGAATGATGGGCTGTGTGTTTGTCTTTTGATTTTTATTGGCTGAATGTTATTCTGTTTTAAATAAAGCGAGAGTATTGTTATGAGTTAACAATTCTAATTAGTGTGCATTTGCATAATCTCCCACACATATTTGGTGCAGGAAGAATATAGGGCGGAGGATGATGATGATGTGCCAACTATGAGTGGGAACAATAACATGTTCTTTGCAACGGTGGTTGGTGTAACATATCATGCGAATTCGTTTTTGGATTTAAATCTTTTGAGGCCGCTGCTTAGGGCTTGTGAAGCTCGTTACTGTAAACACACTCTCATTCAGGTTCTTTAACAGTTTCACTTTTCCATAACTGTAACAAAAAATTTTGTATTCAATTCAATCGTTTATTGCATGTTGCTTAGGGCTTGTGAAGCTCGTTTTGTATTCAATTCAATCGTTTATTGGTGTAAAAAAATTTCCTTACTAGCCACTAGCGTATTGCATGTTTGCCATTTCTATCCATTTAATTTATGTTGGGATCTTAAAAAAACACTTGCATGGATGATGGAAGTTAAGATTAATTGATTTATCTTGTGAATATATATATATATATATATATATTAATTATTTCTCATCATATATTTTCGTATTTCCCCTACTTCTTAAGCGGGTATAAATATATTGGCATTTGTATCCATCCGTATCTATCACTCAACAATTAAAAAAATGCAAAGTACAGAGGGGTTAGCGTGAATCGAATCAAACCCCATTGATTTAAACTTCTGAAGGATGGAGGAAGGAGGAGTCTTCGGTGCAGGTGCTCCTTCAATGGCGAGACGGCTTCGTTTGCTGTTTATGCGTGCCTGCAGTGGACGGCGGCCCTGTCCAACCACTGCTTTACCTTTTGCAGCGACGGCAGCGGCGGCGTCCCTTCAAAGTTACACCAGCAATTCCGTAATACTTTGTTTAGTTTACAATTTGAGTTCAAAAGCCTTGAGAAAAGAACAAACTAAAACTATGATCCATGTCCATAAGCTTCTGATCATGACCACGGAAAATAAACAGCAAAAAAAAAATAAAAAAAAGAAAGAAAGAAATGGTTACCATTATCACTAAAAGCTTGTGAACAAAGCACAAAAAATAAACAGAAAAAAAATTAAAATAGGAAGATGAGTGAAAATCGTCATCAGCAACAAAAATTCAAGAGAAACATACAAATTACCAATTCTACCATGTAAAATAAGGTGGGAATAATAAGAACACAACTATCTCAATCAATCAATCCTCACTGTCCAAACTCCCCTCGTCGCTACTGTAATCTAATCGTGCTTGATGGACTCGTACAAACCATAGTATGGGGAGGAGGAAGCAAAGCACCACAACAGATAAAGAAGAGGGGAAATGGAAATACTCACCCCACGCGAGACGAAGTTGGCATTTCCGGTGAGGACACAGCGTTCCCGGTCTGGATCTGCAGCGGCGGCGTCGGTGACTTGACCGCCGGCCTCGAGGTGGAGTTCTGCTCGCCTTCTCCCGTTGCGGCCTGCGGGCTTGACAGCGCCAGCGCAGCCGCGGAAGCGGAACCAGCCATCTTGGTGGAGCGGTGGAGCCGCCGGTCGCACGCAGGAGCTGCCGGCGTGGAGTGGAGTGGAGCTGCGACCTGCGAGAGAGCGAGAGCGATTGCGAGTGTGCGTGGTGGGCGGGTGCGTGGGACTGGAGTGGGAGAGCAAGAGGATGAGCATATATCTAGGTTTAGACTAAAACATATATTGGGCCAAATTATAAATTTATAATGAGATTACAATATAAACCGTTTAGTAGTGCTGCCTGTTGAGTTTTGGGCTTGGCCAAAACATATATTGGGCCAAATTATATTGGGTGCATTATACCCATGGTTTAACGGGTATGGGGGGAGGGGGAACGGACCCATCCCCGCTAGACCCGATGGGGGGACATTTTCCCCATTAACAGACCCATGGGGCCAAATTTTAACCATACCCGGCTCCTAATGGGGTTTTTACCCATCGGGTTTCGGGTTTTGGGGGCCCATTGCCATCTCTGTTTGAGATCAAGAGCGGTATTAAAATTTCAAACCCCAAACCTTATGTAAATAATAGAAAACCTTACAGCATCAGCTTTTTAAACCTCATGAAAACCTCCTGAAAACCTTCTATTATAGATGCTCTAAATAGATCGAAAAATCCTATATATCTACAAAAAAATTTAAATGCAAATTTCATTCTATCGAGAAAAACCTATATAGCTACAATATTTTTTAAGTGAAATTTCATTCATTGAGAATCTTGATTTTAATGGATTTTATTCCAAATTCGTGTACTTATTAAATACTTATTAAATATTATTTTTTAACCAAAGAATACTGATTCCATTAAGGTTTAGATTTCTTATTCGAGAATTCGCCATTTGGGAAATGTGAAAACTGAAAAGTGAACTTGGAAACTTGAATTTGAAGTGATTAAGTGAAGTCCCGTAATTCTTAAGTCTTCTCAGCTCCTTTGACTTACACTTATGGGCTAGGTCGATTCAATCCATCAAAATGAATTAGTTACTTTTTTATCGGTCAGATTGTTTAGTTTGAGCTTGGACAGT
>BKCP01007404.1:827688-845284 GCA_008636005.1 Striga asiatica
TACAAAGTTAGAATACTGGTGAAGCCTGAACGTCAAAATAATTGATAACGATATAATTAGTGTTATAATACTAAGATATAATAATAATGTATAATACATACATACATACATATACATATATATACACATATATAATAGTTTGTAAAGAAATTAAAACGGGACAAACGAGACAGTTCGTAACAAAAACAATCAAAACCGACACCGACATTGTTTAAAACAGTTCGGTACGAAAATAGACAAATGTAAAAGGAAATCTTTCGAATCCTTATTTCTCAAAATTGGACCATTTCAGTCTGGTTCGATACAAGAGAACTCGGATTTTTTGCCGACGCCTAGTGGAAGACAACTACTCATAAAATCAAATCAAGAATGTTTTGTATAATGAAGTGTTGAATAATGTAGGATTTTAAACCCATCTTTTAATAGTATATGATTTTTATATTTGTATATTTTTTATTGCCATATGAGATGTTTAATTAGAAATAATTGTATTTTAAATAAATGAAAAAGTTGATTCGTGCATGACACTGTTTGTATATCACTTGTGAGTTGTCCTACATAGGTTATACATGAAAAATAAACCCACCTTATAAGTCTAATGGGCTACTCCTCCTTCCACCAATTGGTTTGGGATGGAATCCCACTTGGGCTTCATCTGGGCTTTCCCTGCTATGGTGCGCTTCATCTGCGTGGGACCGCAACCGTTTTTTCCTCCGTTTCTTACATGATATCAGAGTCGGTTCTATTTGGTCTGTGCAATGACGTACCCATTTACCCATCCTGTTTCTAGTAGGACTTGGGCCTGTTTCTTACATGGTATCAGAGCCGGTTCTATTTGGACTGCGCAATGACGTACCCGTTTATCCAGCCTATTTCTAGTAGGATTTGGGCCCACGTATTCGTTTATGGGAGTTTGTAGGGCTTGGGCCCACGTACCGGTTTATGAGAGCCTGTTTCTAGTAGGGGTTGGGGCACCCAGCTCTGTATATGGGCTTGGGCTTCTTATTAAGAATTCACAAGTTAGGTGGTGTGTTAGAATATCACTTGTGTTTTGGCCCACATAGGTTATACATGGAAAATAGACACACCTTATAAGTCTAATGGGCTACTCTTCCTTCCACCAATTGGTTTTGGAATAGAACCCCACTTGGGCTTCATCTGGACTTTCCCTGCTATGGTGCACTTCATCTGCGTAGGACCGTACCCATTTTTCCCCCCGTTTTTTTTTTTTTTTCAAAACGACAGGGGAACTATCATTAAAACTCAAAAACGAACAACGTTCGAATACAAAGAGTGCCATACTAACTACACCGGAAATAAAAAAGTGGGAGACACACTAACGTGTGGCCTGGAGTCTCAATAAGGAAAATCCTAAAAAGATAAACTATAATCGAAAGACAAACGAATGAGTTAAATGACCTACCACTGCAATAATGCCTAGTAAAGAAATCCTAACTCTTTGAAAAAGCAAACAAAGAAAGCCAAATTAAGAAGAAGCAGAAAAAGAAAGCCAATCCGAGTGAGCCGCTTTGATCAACATGGGAACTGTTTTTTCTCCCGTTTCTTACATGAATTACACATTAATTTATTGTACAACAACATTAAAACATTGAAATGCTTTTAACAGTTTAACCATTAAATTGTCCAAATGTACATTAACCAATTAATTCTGACTAGGTAAAATTAAAGTTTATCATTGTAACCAGAAAGAAAGTATAAATGCAAATCAATGTCGGTTGTTAAAGTAAAAACAGATGGGCATTTTTGGGAAACAACCTTTTTAAGGAATCTCCATTATTATTATTAGAGTACCATTATTTGGCAAAGCATAAAAGGCAAAATCACCGGGCCAAATAAGCAATCACTCCTAATTAGCAATTCCTAAAAATACTGAACAGCCTCAGGATAAGAAAAGTGATATCGATTGAAGATTTTGCAGTACAGCCATGGAAATCCGCCAAGTGCTTCTTCGATTCAAGCACCAAATTCTCTTCGCCCTAGCTTTGGCTTTCACTATCATCTTCATTTGCTATTTGGCGCCTAGGTTTGTCGATATCTTGAAGTACTTTTGGCCGCTGCTCGTTTCGACGGCCCTATTTCTTTTTGCCAGCGTTGTTTTCGACCGGATATCTCCGGTGACGGATGATTCAGGCGAGAAACCCGGTGAGGGATTGCTGGATTTCGTCTCCGGCGAGCCGCCGGTTGGGGAAATGGAGACCACTGAAGGGGCGGCCGAAGTGGAAGAAAGTCTGAAAGCCGAGTAGGGCCATTGTTCAAGTCCTACTGTCAATTTCTTTTCTTTTTTCTTATTTTTTTTTTTTAACCTTTGTATTTTGTAGCAGATTTGCTGTTTTTAAAACTGGGAATAGTAAGATGATCTTCTGTGATTAAATGGTGTTCATTTTCTTTTTCTTTTGATTTAGCATTAGCCTTTGACGGCGAAGACACTGTTATTTCTATTTTATTTATTGTTCACTGTTNACTTAATTACGACGACCAGCACGTTTCTGGGATACGACACCCCTACCACATCATGAGCAAGCTAAGTCTTTGCACCCGAGGGAGGATCGAGATGAAGAATCGGTGTATCTTAGCCCGATTGTGAATAAAAGCGCTCTAACAACCTTCGCTTAGACACGATAAATTGTGACGAAAGACTCTAAGGCCTTCTTTCGAACACGGTTGTGTTAAAACCGCACTATCGGCCTAGTTCTAACACGATTGTATGATAAAACCCTAATGAATTCTAATCACACGAGAGATCGCCCAATTGGACGATTTTTCTTATTAATTCTTGAATGATAAAATTCAATGACAATGACTACTATTTATAGATGCTAACTAGGACTAATCCTATAAGAACTAGAATTCTAAACTATAATTAATTTGGCACATGCATTTATTCAATAGAATCCTAAGACTATCCTTATCGATGACTCAATGTTTGGGTCACCCGCAAAAGACAAATGAAAAAAAAAATGTAGAATATCACACGACAACAACTCGACCGGCTATCTATGGGAGGAGAGGAATAGTCAGAATTAGTTTTATGATAATATAAAATATAACTTAAATTATTGATTTAATTTATGTTAAAAAATAAAAATAAAACTACTAAAATTCGTATTTTTTCATTCTCTACAAACAGAGACCACACTTGATAGATTTTGGAACACAATTGCAATTTCTCTTTTTTCACTCTTTTTTTTATCATATTTTATTAATTTTATCATCTCTTTCCATTTTCCTAATTTCTAACAAGCTAGTACGAATCTCGTACGATGCACGGGTAAAAGATATTTATTAATATTCATAAATAAAAAATACTCATTAAATAATATTGATAAATTCAAAATATGAAATCAATATGTAATACAACTTACCTATAAATTTATTAAAAATTTTATATGACATTTAAATCGTGAAAATTAGATAAAACATGTCTATTTAAAATCAGTACACAACCCGTACGGTGCACGTAACTGACAATTAATTACATTATATTCATTTCAAAATAAGTGTCATTTTAAAAATTTTATTCAGAAATTCGATTTGATTGCAATGTACTTCCATAAAATAATTATTTTGGTAAAATTATATATTTGAATTGAGGTTCATAGAATGAGTAAAAACAATAGTAAGAGTATTTAAAATAAAATTTTAGTTAGGTGTTGTATGTTGGCGATAAACAATTATATTTGTCCAACCATTTATTTAATGTTTTACCTTATTTTTTTAATTTATTAAACAATATTAGAAATTAATAAATTTAATCAATTTTATGGAATATATAAATAACGTCCTGCAACTTATTTTTTACATTATATCTTCTAACTTGATATATAAATATTTTTTCGACTCAAATTGTTTATATGTATCTACTTACAAAACTTGGCACGTAATTTTATTTAAATTCACTCAACATTTTACAGCATGCAGAGACCATATTCAATTCCAAATTAGAAAATCATAGTTTTATAACGAATCAACCTAAAATTCGACTTTCATCTTCATACCAAATAAAATTCATACTACTTATTTTGTTTTCAAAATTTTCAAATACACTTATATCCATATAAATTCAAACATTTACCAAAATAATATCACCTAATTTATACCATAAAATTAAGACATTTATTAATGACAACACATTTTTTTTAAAAAAAAAACACAATTCTACCAAAATAAAAATGGTCATCATATAACTCAAATAAAATTGTCCACTATATAACTAAATCGAATTTATTAATTTTGTCGACTTTATAGCACAAATTTATTAGTTAACTTTTAAAGGCGAGTTTCTTTCTTTTTAATTAAAAAAAAAAATTAATTACCTAGTTTAGTAAATCTAAAATTTTTAAGCGGGATTTTAATTTTTATAGTAAATACCATAAGTATTTATCTATACACACTTCTTATGGATAGCATCTTAGGATTGATTAGATTTGATTTTTTTCGTTAATGTAGTTAGTTATTTATAGATATACGTTTTTCATGCATATGCAGCATATCAAATAATGATTGTTTTGATTCAGTAAAGATAACATTTAATGCTATCCGTGTTTAATTAAAAAAAATAAAAAGTTTTATTAATGGTAGATCATTAATGCTAACCAAGTTTGACCATGAATTTGACCTGCCACTTTTGAAAAATGGTAATTCTTATTAGATGTATATAGATAGATGCCATATGCATACAAATTCTGAATATTACCTCAATTCTCAAAATTTAATTGTATGGTAAAATATTAATTTTTTAAAATTATTACGACTTTATTATAGATTTTTTAATTAATTTGTCACAACTAAAACAATAACAAAAAATCAATTGTAGATAATATTTAATAAACAAATAAAAAATAAATATTACGTTGGGTTGGGTTGGGTTGGGTTGAGGATAAAAATATGTAGGTTTTAAAGGTTGGGTTGTATAGATGGAGGAGAGAGAAATAATTTTTTATTATTAGGTTGAGTTGGGGATAAATGTAGTCTAATAAGCTAAGTAAATCGGCCCTCGTCCTTCTAGAATACTTGCTCCTCAAGCGTATCTCGGCCACATGCTATTCCTCGACCAACAAGGCTTCTCGGATTGCCGCACATATCTTCACACCTCGCACTTCGCGCTCGCACCTCGCATGTGCTCGACCAAATCTTCGTCATGCTCGCGCTCGATCCGCTCTAGCTTCGACCCTCTCGCGTTCGATCCCGCAAATGTCGACCTCGACACTGCAAGCCTCAATCTCATGAGCTTCGACCTCTCGCGCGTCCATCTCTCGAGCTCCGTGCTCGACCTCTTTGCCGTGGTCGAACCCGTGTGGTGCTCGACCTTGTTGAGCTCGACACCGCGTGCTCGTCATCGACTCGCTGGGCTCTTTCTTGCGTGCGCTCTTTTGCTCGATCCTGCTTCGGATGACTTTTCGCGTGTGTCCTCTTGCGCGAGCTTCTCTAGAGCGTCGATTAACACTTGTGCAAGCTCCTCTCGCACGGTCCCGTTGGGCATCCCGTCTACTCTCGCGTCCCTTATCTCGGCTCGAGGTTATTGCGTCCATGGATCCAGAAGGGTCGATGACCACATCTTCATCAGATCGTCTAAACGCTGAATTCCGCCAGGTCTCTGCGCCGCAAGGGAGGCCAAAAAATCGGTAACAAAATTCGCTTCGAGATATTGGTTTGGTACACACCATTTTGTCATTTTTTTCCCATTTTCATTACAGAGCCATTTTTTTTAGCCCTTTTACATTATCCAAAATGAAATATAGCCACAGTATTAAAATCACGGATCTGCTCCCCTACCCACAGTGAGCAGGGAATTAATATGTTCACTGCTTATGTGGCATGTACACATTGGGCATATGTGTACATGTCACATAAGCAGTGAGCATATTAATTCCCTGCCCACCGTGGATAGGAGAGCAGATCCCACTAAAATCAATGAAATATAGCTATTTTGTATGTAAAATGACCGTATTACCCTAACATCAAATTAATCTAACCTATCATTTCTTCCTCCAAAAAAATTGCATGCTTGTTTATAAATTATTTCATTATCATTCAATTCATACTCAAAATCTAAGGGCATGCTTGTTTATGAAATAATTCATTTCACACTCAAAATCTAACTCAACTTTAACTCAATCCCACTATCATTTATATTATTTATATAATTAAATATTATAAACCAATCATTATTACATATCACATCAACTTTAATTCACTATTCATCCACTCACATAATTTTAACTACCAATCATTTCCAATCATTTATATCCTACTTTTACATCAAATCATTAATAATCATTTTATTTTAAATATTATTTTAATATATTATTAAAATCTCACTAACAATTAATCATACTACATTTTTCAAAATTAACTCTAGTTAACTAAAATAACTCATTTTGAATGAAATATTTCATAAACAAGCACGCCCTAACTCAACTTTAACTCAACTCCACTATCTTTAATATTATTCATATAATTAAATTATACAAACAAATCATTCTTACACATTACATCAACTTTAATTCACTATTTATCCACTCACGTAATTTTAACTACCTATCTCAATCATTTATCTCCTACTTTTACATCAAATAAATTTTAATCATTTTATTTTAAATATTATTTTAATATATTCTTAAACTTTCACTAAAAACTGACCATACCATCTTTTTTAAAATTAAATATAATTAACCAAAATAACTCATTTTAAACAAATTATTCCATAAAAAAGCGCCCCTTATCCATCCATCTCTCCTAATCTCCGCCGGATCTCACCTACCATTTCATCCTCCCGAAAAAATTCTCCATCCATCTCTCCTAATCTCCGCCGGAGAACTCCAATAGGGAGCACATGGCGTCGCCGACGGTCAGCATTGGGATACTGGGTTGCGCCAAGGTAGCCCGTAAGGTCTCCCGGGTAAATTTCTTCTCTGGCAACGCCACATTCTACGCCGTCGGCAGCCGCACCTACGGCTGCCAGATTCGCGCAAGAAAATCGGTTCCCCGCAACCGCCAAGGTCTACGGCTCGTCTTTTCACTATTTCTCCATTTATTATGTTCCTAACATGTACTTGTGTTGTCTTTTGTGCCTTATGTCTAGTACTTGATGGTTGTGAAGCCTTTTTGCTCTTGAATCGGAGGTTGTTTTATCAGTTTAGGTGTGTTTGTGTTATATGGATGATTTGTTCTTGAGAAGCATATTAGAATAATATGACATTAGATGCAATGAATTGTGCTCTTTTATGATTCTGAACAAGAATTACCGTGATGAATGTTCGTATATCTTTATTCTTTATTGTCTTTTTAGATTTTAGTGTAGATTACGATGATGAGGAGGGGGAACTGGATGAGGAGTAGGAGGTTCAGAATCTAGCAAAGTCGGAGCCGACATGCCCCTTTTTCCCCGAGGACTTTCATGTTCTCGGGTTATGCTGCAACATTGACGCCGATCATCGTATGGAGGTTACACCTGGGGTAAAAATATAATCTTTATCGAGGGTTTTGTTTAATTTTAGTTTTGAGGGGTTTTGGCATGTTTGTGTAGCTGTGAATTCCTAAGAACTGAACAATTTAAAGTGATTTTATTTGTGATTGTGAACAATTTAAAGTGTCTTTATTTGTGATTGTTTGCAAGGTGCTTCCAAAGTTATAAATGAGGGACCTTTGGTTAAATTGTCTGAACAATTGGGGTGTCTCTGACTCTCTGTAGAGATTGATTTGGTTTTGAGGTAGGACAGATTTCTTCGTTTGATTTGTGGGAGGCTGGGAAACGGGGTGATCATAAGATTGTATTGTATAACTTGTGAGTGTGTTCCAATCTAAAAAAATAAATAAAAGAAGAGATGTAGTATTTTGGCTTATTAGATATTAGTGTTGGGAAAAAACTCCCAACTTCATGGAACGCACAATATCAATTATTGTTTTCATTCGATTTATTTTGCTTACCAACAATTAAAATATTGTTCTTTGCAGCAAAAAAAGAAGAAGTACTAAACGAGAGCTTTTTCTGTCGCAGATTTGCCCCATTTGCTGGGCAAAAGTGTGCATAAACATGGCTTCTCGTGTAATCACGCAGCACGAGGCTGTTCTAAAAATAACATTCAAATATTTATGCAAAATGATTCATCTTGCTATTGCGCGTATTTTGTTGTCATCTATTTTTTTTTAGCCGGAATATGGTTTTATATGAGTGATTGCATTTTTGTCTAGAAACATTCCAATGTAAAACAACAACAACAACAACAACAACAACAACAACATAGCCTTTAGTCCCAAGCAAGTCGGGGTAGGCTAGAGATGAAACCCAAGAGAAACACAAAAAGACTCGAACCAAAAGGAAGAGATCGAAAAAGAGAGAGAGAGAGAGAGAGAGAGAGAGAGAGAGAGAGAGAGAGAGAGAGAGAGAGAGAGAGAGAGAGAGAGAGAGAGAGAGAGAGAGAGAGAGAGAGAGAGAGAGAGAGAGAGAGAGAGAGAGAGAGAGAGAGAGAGAGAGAGAGAGAGAGAGAGAGAGAGAGAGAGAGAGAGAGAGAGAGAGAGAGAGAGAGAGAGAGAGAGAGAGAGAGAGAGAGAGAGAGAGAGAGAGAGAGAGAGAGAGAGAGAGAGAGAGAGAGAGAGAGAGAGAGAGAGAGAGAGAGAGAGAGAGAGAGAGAGAGAGAGAGAGAGAGAGAGAGAGAGAGAGAGAGAGAGAGAGAGAGAGAGAGAGAGAGAGAGAGAGAGAGAGAGAGAGAGAGAGAGAGAGAGAGAGAGAGAGAGAGAGAGAGAGAGAGAGAGAGAGAGAGAGAGAGAGGAGCAAAAGTCACGGTTCTGGCACGTTGATAGCGAGCCTCCAAGCGCTCCTATCCACCGCTAAATTCTTGAAGATATTTCAATCTTTAAGGTCTCTCTTAACCGACTCTTCCCAAGTGAGTTTAGGCCAACCTCTACCTCTCTTAACATCCTCGACCCGCTGTAGAACTCCCCTACGCACCGGTGCATCAGGAGGCCTCCGTTGGACATGTCCGAACCATCTCAGCCGGTGTTGAACCAATTTCTCCTCAATTGGAGCCACCCCGACCCTATCTCGAATATCTTCATTCCGGATTCTATCCCTTCTTGTGTGCCCACAAAACCAACGCAACATACGCATCTCCGAAAACATTCCAATGTAAAAATCTCAAATATTTTTGCACTTGTAAATCTATGCTGTCAAGTTACCATTGCATGCTATATGTGGTGCTTGTCCTTGATTTGTGCACTATACATGTTTGAATTCGTACTCGTGGACTTCACTTGTTCTTGTGGGAAATTGCTAGCTTACGACATATGTTAATTAGTTGCTTGTTCTTATGATGTTTGCAGAATACAGACTAATTCATCAACAGACTGGAATGATGAGAGGACCATAGGATGGTGCAAATATTGCTAAAGCCTAAAGGAGGTGCGAATTTGTAAGGGGATTAGTACTCTCCACCATGTTTGATGACTTATGATTTGAAATTGAACTGGATTTGGGTTCATCGATGCCTGTTTATCGAGAGCAGAAAATGTTCTTTATGGAATTTAACAAAAAATGTGTGCATGTATGTATAGGATACTCATCTCTGTATTTAATCTTAATGTTATGTGTTTGTGCAATTGTTTGATGCTAGATGCAGTTTCCCATTATATTTGAGTTTGTAAACAACAACAGGTTGGGCTTTGATTCAATAATTCATTTTTTCGTGCCTTTGACATGAGAGAATGTTTCTTCTGATTTTATAAAAATTATTCCTTTAAGAAAATATAGAAGAAACGGCAACATTACATGAGAAAAGTGACATAACAAAGAAAGAAAATATTTCTTAAATTTTAAAGGGCAACATTACAAGGTCTTATTCGAAAAGAAAATATTTCTTAAATTTTAAATCACATCAACATTTCAAAAATGATTTTTAGAACAAATTTATTATTCTATGAACCGTTTCTTGAATGAAATATCGTTTCTCGAACAAAAGAAAATATTTTATGTAAAATATTTCCTGAATGAAATATCGTTTCTAAGTATAGCACGCTTGTCCATCGAATCACATGAACTGTCCAAAACATGATTCTTTAAACTCCCTAAGACGGCTACAAACACCTCGTTGCATCTTAATATGACATATTACTTGTGGCTTTGTCTGACAATTTATTTTACCACTCCAATTCAAGCTTTATGCCATCTCCAACTTCAACCATTACCCTAAAAATCATAAAACAATTAATATTATTTTTTAAAATAGTTTCTAATTTTTTAAAAACACAATATTTAAATATAAAAAAATACAAATAGAAATCTACCAAGAAACAATAAAGTAGAAACAATTTCTTGAAATAACAAAGAAACAGTTTCTAGTAGGGGTGTTCACGGTCCGGTTTTAAACGAAAAAAACCGTCAATCCGGACCGCGGATCGGTTAAATGGTCAGTTAAAAAAGCCTTAAAAAATCCGGTGGTTAATTTTTTTAAAAATCCGGGATAACCGGTCCGGTTAACGGATTACCTGCGGCAAACTGCCGGGTTAACCAGACCGGACCGATAAATATTAAAAAATTATAACAAATATATATATACATTCAGCCATTCACTATGGCTGACAAATACAATACATTCACTATGAATGCTTTGCTCTTATTATTTCAAGTGTATAAACTGACTGAAAAATTGAATGCTTTCTTGGGTTCAGTTTGCATAATTTAATCTTCATGATTTTTGTATTCTTATGTTTATGGGACGAAATGTGTATTTTTATGTTTATGGGATGAATTTTGTATTTTTTATTTCATTATTATTGTTTTTCTTAATTTTTAGGCCTAAATAATCTCTTTTGGGCCCAAAATTGAAAATTAAAAATTAAGCTAAAATAAAAATAAAAATTGAATGACCAAAAAAAGGATTTTGGATTTAACCGGTTAACCGCCAAACCAGACCGTCCAATGCGGTCCGGATCGTGGTCGGTTAAAAAATAAAATCGGTCCGGTTATGGACAAGAAAAAAAATTAACTGTTAGGTCCGGTTTGATCATAGTTTGGGCTAAAACCGGACTAATCCGGACCGTGAACACCCCTAGTTTCTAGAACAAGAAATAGTTTTCTAAACAAGAAACAAGTGACAACTTGCCTACCCCGAAGCGGGGCGTACCAAAACAAGTGGATTTTTTTTCGACACTACAAGAAATCTGCCAATAGTGACGAAAAAAAAAAAATCGTTACCATATGTTGAGTTATGGTGACAAATTTAAAAAATTGTCATCACATCATTGCATATGGTGACGACTACTACATTCGTCATCTTAGAATTTATGTTTCGTGACATAATCGTACTTTTCAGGACAATACATCTCAATGCGTCGCCTATACATTTAAATTCGCCATATTTATATAAAATGTGAAGAAATTCCATGTGACAAAAATAATGTCGTCACTGTTGTTGGTATGTGAAATGACGCTTACGACTAATTTGTTATTATATAATTATCTATTATGACGATACATTATAACACATCTAAATTCATCACATTAATACATATTATGACGAAATTCAGTGCGACGAAAAAAATCGTTGTTTTTTCTTTGTATTTAAAATGACGCTTATGAAAAATCCGTCATTATATAATTTTGTTTTGCAACGATAAATTAAATTCATCTAAATTCATCACATTAATATAAAATCATTGTAACTTTTTTTAATTTAATATGACGCTTACGAAAAATTCATCATTGTATAATTTTGTTTTTGTGAGATAAATTATAATTCATCTAAATTCATCAATTAATACATATTATGACGAAATTCATTGCGACGAAAAAAAATTCATTGTCATTTTTTATTTAAAATGACGCTTACAAGTAATTTGTTATTACATACTTGTGTCTTGTGAGGATACATTACAATACATTAAAATTCGTCATAGTAATACATATAATGACGAAATTCAAAGCGCAAAATACACGTCGTCGTTCTTTTTGGTATTTATAATGACGCTTGTAATTCGGCATTATATACTTGTGTCTTGTGATGATACATTACAATACATCTAAATTCATCACATTAATATATCTCATGACGAAATTCACTGCGACAAAATAAAAGTTGTCGTTAGTTTTGGTATTTACAATGGCACTTTTAAATAAATCTTCATTATATAATTTTGTATTGTGGCAATACATTACAATACATCTAAATTCATCACACTAATAGATCTTATGAAGAAATTCAATGCAACAAAATAAATGCCATCATCTTTTTGTATTTAAAATGGCGCTTTTTGAAAATCGGTCATTATTGCAATATGCATTGTGACGATACAGCCGAATACATCACATGTTGTCACTTTTTTATCTAACGTGACCAATTCGATGATACAAAATAAATGTCATTGTTTTTGCTTTTACAGTTAGTGACGATTTTGCATAAACCATCTCGTATATTTCTTTATAAAACGTAGACTTTTTAATGGCAAATCCTGGCCTTGGCTTTCTTTGGGTAACAGGATTCTCTCTCGATAAATTGTATCCCCTTGTAGGGCTTCTTCATACTGCTCCTCATCGTAGCTCCTTTTTTATCCGAACCCGGGATAAAAACATGACGCGGCTCCTAGTCAGATCTATTTAGGATTTTTTGCCATGATGTGGCATCCTGATTGCCAAATGGAAATAACACTTGGATTAAATCTTTTCAAAAAAAAGAATTAACCAAAAATTGGTTCTGCCAAAGTGGAAATAACAAAAAGATTAAAAACAAAAATAAAACAAAAAATCAAAACCAAAGTGAAAATTAAAAAAGAAAAAAAAACCATGTCCCCAAACCACTGTTGCTCCACCTTCTCCACGAAAAAGTCTGCAAATTGAAAACTCACGTCCTCACTAATCAAGCATGTTCTTCAAAGACTAGCTTTTCTCATATATCATGCAACTATATGAATATACTTGTGCGCGCTTAATGTTGAGAAGATGAATATATGGTGGCTCGCAGAGAAGACCGGAAAATTTGTTTCCAGAAAAAAATCATCAGTTCCGACAACGGTGGACGTCACTAGATGCGGCTCGGTGAGAGGAGTTTGGAGGTATCTTCGGATTCACGTGGGTCAAAACGGGTCACAGGGAATTTGCAAAAGAAGGCCGAATAAATTTGTAGATCTACAAGTTTTGGCCGGATAATTGGAAGCCTTACCGTCGGAATTTTTGTGTGAAATTGTGATATATTGTTGGCCCGGAGAAGAGCTACAAGATGACGTAAAATTTTTTAAAATCTGGCGAGTTTGGTCGGAGGCAGGCGGCGGCCGGCGGCGGCACGGGGGAGGGTGGCGGCGGCGTAAAATTAAGTTATAATTATAGGGGCTCATCCTGGAAAATTTAATAAGTTATAAGGACTATCTTGTAATTTTAATAATTTTAATTAATTGCACCTAAGTCCTAAAGTTGACTGGATCATTGAATTTTGAAGTCAAAGTTTCCTAATCCCGCCACATAAGTCACAATCACGCCATGTCAGATAAAAAATTGCCACGTCATATTTTTATCCCAGTCTAGGATAAAAAAGGACCAGAAATGATGAAATCGACAAATTATAGGACCTAAATTGAAAGTGGTCAATATCGGGGTGGTATTTTGGACTGTGGTCAAGTTATAGGACCAATTTTGAAATTTTGCTGTTTCCTAACTCTAGGTAATACTCTAGAAGGAATATCCTTCTCCTTAGGGAATCCTAATTATGGAATATAATTAATTCTTAATTCTTAAATAGAATTAAATAATAAAACATTCCACTAGAGTAATATTATTACTCTCCCCATTTAACTCCAATTTATTCAATAAATTCGAACCTCCACCTGATTAATTTATATTAATCTAATTGATCGATTTATCCCCTATGTCTAAGATATAATGTCCGTTGCTTAATTAAATTACTGACAAAATAATTAATCAACCTCTTATTCATTTCCGAAACTAGTACCACTCAGATCCTTAATCATTATGTAGGATACACGTCCGCCTGCAGTGTTTGACATAATATTCCTTCCTGAGCTTATTTCGGGGACGTCATCAACCCAGCATATTGGGACATAGTGACCGTAAATAATTTATAACAACACATCATATAAACACTCTCATTTACAAAAATACCGAGTATGTCATCCTAACAAAAATAGGAATCACCCTTGGTTAATCAAATAAACAAGCAATGAATTTTATATTATCTTACAGCTTAAAAGTACGCATCAAATACTGAAGGTCTAGATTATAACTGCGATCAATAAATCTTACGATCTTATCCTTCCGCGGTCCTGTTCAATACTTATCATAAGTACTAGTGTAACCTATCAGTCAAAGATCAACCGAATCAAGACTTACACTATAGTCTTTTCTAACAAGGGTATCACTGTCTGCCTAAACTGTGAACAATTCGTTTATATTTTACAAGGAACCGATAGTATGATGTTTCTGTTCGACACGGTGAACCATACTATCTACAATGTAAAATAAAGGAGTTAATACTGCATAAATAAATAAACTGCAAACATAAATACCTTGACTAAAACATGACTGCCGGATCAAAATGGAATTGTCAATATCTGAAAGTCAAGATTTTACAACATATCCTAACACAAGGCTGGAGGTCTCACGCGGGGGTTGAGGCCAAAAAAATGTAGGGATTCATTGGCGAAGAGGCCAGCGAGGTCCATCGATGAACTTCTTGAAATGTGTAGTAAGTATGTGAATATGGAGGAGGCAGAAGATGCTTTCGTTCATAAAGACAAGATGAAGGCAAAGTAGACAGAAGAGAATCCCCGTCAAAGTGATCGACGAGTTGCCCAAAAGGAGTCCAAAGCCGAGGATCGGTTCAGGGGTCCGAGGTATGAGCTTTACAAGCCGCTCAATGCACCATAGCTGGATATCCTGGAGATGATGTAAAAATGAGGAGAGACCAAGTTGCTTGCACAACCTAAGCCTCTCCCCCCATCGCAAAAAATTTCTGTAGGAAAGGACTGGTATTGTCGGTACCATCGCGACTCTGGCCACTCCACCAATTTCTGCTAAGAATTGAATGATGAGATTGAGCGACTTATTAGGCTAGACATTTGAAGGAATTTTTTATCAAGGATAAGGACCGCCAGGAGGAGTGCCACTAGGGGCGCGAGTCAGGCGACAAGCGTAAAAGGACGGATGAGCAGCCGGACAGGCCGATAAAGAAAGGGATAATCCAGATGATTGCAGGAGGCCCTACGGATGGAGATTTACATAGAGAAAGAAAAAGTACTTACCAAGGGAAAGGAGTTGCCGATGAAGTGGCCTAGGAACATGTGAAGATAAGCTCGGCTACTTTGATGTTTGGGACTGAAGATGTGCAGGGTCTTGTTGTCTCACATAATGATGCCTTAGTCATCACTGCAGAGGTGGGTAGCTATGATGTGCAGAGGGTGCTCATATATACAGGGAGATCGGCAGATATTATTTTCTGGAAGTGTTTGCAACAGATGGAGTTGGACATAAAGATAGAACCAGTCCATAACGCATTGTATGGTTTCAGCGGTAACGAGGTCTACCCCCATTGGCGAAGTCAGTCTAACTGTGGCAATGGGAAGGTCACTTATGAGGAAAGTGAAGATGGTCCGTTTATTGGTTGTGGATGCTAGCTCGGCGTACAATATTATGCTGGGACAACCTAGCTTGAACTCGTTCCAAGCTGTTGTATCAACTTATTGCATGAAGATTAAGTTTCAAGTAGGGAATGACGTTGGAGAGATGACAGGAGATCAATTGTGGTAGTGAAATGGACTTCATCCGGACTCCTTCAACTCGGACGGCCTCCATACCTGCAAGAATTCCACGCCGGGAGGGGTCCCGGCGTCGGGACTCCGTTGTCTAAGACAACACTCGCTCCAAATCAAGAGTGAAAATTGAGAGTGTAGTCATGAATGTAGAGAGAATGTGTTAATTAAATACTCTAGCCCTTTTTACAGAGGGAGTATACCTTAGTGCCCAAGTTGGGCATACCATTATGTCATGTGTCTTAGCCCATATATGAACTTATTCTCAAATATATATTCCTTCTTGCATATTAAAGTCGGTCTAGTATAATATCTCATATCCCACTCTGGTCGAGTAAGCATGACTCGATCCAAGAGTGAAATGCCTCTTTGGACTGTTTCCGTCAACCTGCCACTAAAGTTATAATTTGAATAAATCCTCGACCACCTAGTAGCCAGTAAACCTCCAAATGAGCATCGGGGCCCAATTGAACACCGAATGATCTGCCACTGAGGTCGATAAATAAATTCGACAAAACCAAATAAGGTAAAAACCATCTACCTGCTCGAGCTACCCGTAATGACTTCCATCGACCTGTCACTGAGGTTGAAAAATAAATTCAACATAACCAAAATCAAATAAAGATCATCGACCTACCAATGAGGTCAGCCTAATGAACTCCATCGACCTGCCACTGAGGTCGAAAAATAAATATGACCAAATAGAAACCAAGTAAAAATCATCAACCTGCTTCCGAGGTTTCCAATAAGCTTCGTATCTTCAACGACCCAATACTAGGATCGACCATCCAACCCGAAGGCCTTAGTCATGGTGGTTTTTTCTTCGACCACTTGCCTACCCCGAAATGGGGCATACCAAAATAAGTGACCACTTGCCCACCCCGAAGCGGGGCGTACCAAAACAAGTTGATTTTTTCTTCGACTACTTGCCCACCCCGAAGCGGGGCATATCAAAACAAGTGGTTTTTTTTCTTCGACCACTTGCCCACCTCGAAGGGGCGTACCGAAACAAGTGACCACTTGCCCACCCCGAAGTGGGGCGTACTGAAACAAGTGATTTTTTTTCGACCACTTGCCAACCCCGAAGAGGCGTACCGAGACAAGTGACAACTTGCCCACCCTGAAGCGGGGTGTACCAAAACAAGTGGATTTTTTCTTCGATTACTTGCCCACCCCGAAGGGGCATACCGAAACAAGTGACAACTTGCCCACCCCGAGGCGGGGCGTACCAAAACAAGTGGATTTTTTCTTCAGTACTGCTCCAACACTTCGACCTGCCACTGAGGTTAAATAGAAGCACACCAAATGCAACAAGATAGGATAGTAATCGATCATTTTCATTAGTATCACCAAATGCATAATTACACCAAACGAGATAATAATTAAAAACATCAAACATATTTTTCGACCTCCCTTTCCAAGAGTGAAATGTTGTGGAACTTCTGTTCGAAAAGATGTGTGTGTTTGCTTGAGATAAAAATAATTTTTCGACCATAATCATTAATTTCAACTTCTCAAGATAAAATTAAAACATTTTAACTACCAATATAAATTTTATGTTTTTAAATTAATAATATTTTTATTATTATTTTTTATTGATTGGTATTTTCCAGTATTTATCGTATGATCCTGATACAAATCGGTATAACTGTAAATCTGGTATTTTGTGTGCAATCGTACCGTACCAATGACCGGTATCTGATATTACCGGCCGATACAATACGGTATTTAAATCACTGATATGAATCACTTGTCGCCATCGTGCTCGATCAAAACAAAAATTCTCATTCAAATTTAAATATTTTAAATTATTTTTTAAAAAGCTAGA
>BKCP01007404.1:845323-857662 GCA_008636005.1 Striga asiatica
CAAACACGCCCTAAACACCTAGAAAAGAGCAAGACGAGAAAAAAATGAGAAAAAAAGAAGAACAAAAGCCTAAAACCATGAAAGTCCTACAGGAATAACTCACACTCGCATAGAAGAATCCTTTAAGAGTAACTCCATCTTCAAATTTTCAAGATTAGGAGTGGCCGGATTTTGCTTACGTCTGTTTCAAAAATTTTGACCGGTCAAGATATGCCGCATTCATTGATAGTTTATTGACCCATATGTTTACCAGAAATTCTGATATATTTACCCTTATTCACAATTTTTTCTTTTTGGTCGGTCACAATTATTGTCTTTTGAAACTCAATGAAAGTGGTTTATATTAGCCACTAAAATTTGACACACCCTACCGACCAAGTAATTTAGGTGCACATGTCGTTTTAAGCAATTTATTAAGTGTTACTAAGAGCAGGGCATACAATGAGTTATTGTCATCAAATTAAACACATAGTGGTGATAAATGTCCACAGTGGATAGGAGCTTCTAGACCTTAATAGGTGGTTTCGAAATGTTTTGTCATCAAACATATTGGTTTTCCACATTAATTATGATGAGATTGACTAGTATTTGAAATATCCAAGCTTTCGACTATTAGAATCATGTAAGTTTCTAAAGTGATCAACATTTCGACAATTGACACGTAAAAAGAATATATATTCTGATTATGATTTTATTTTGCTTGTATTTGTTTTTGTTTTCATTTTTCTTTTTTTTTTTCTTTTTTTTTTCAATATTCGAAGAGTAAATTCGATATACAAGATTAAAGATCTATCGGAATTAAAAAGAACAAGTAGACGAACCAATACAATGATGTATGGTGAAGTTGTGTGAATTTTTCTATTATAACGCTCGTTTTCGTAAATAAAGTTTTGAGAATTTTTCTAACTAAATTTAATTGTTAAAGCCTTGATTCGTTTTCCTAAGTGGAAAACAAAAATTAAAATTGAATATAAAATGGTAGATATTTTAAATATAAGTATTGTAAATGTAAATGTATTGGACACTTAACATCACAAGTCCCAGGGTGGGGTTCCTCTAACTGAAAACTGATTATATGAATCCCAACCGCCCAAATAAATAAGGATGGAATATATCGTTTGTCCATTTTAATTTTCATCTTTATTTGTACTAGTATGTGGCCCGTGCGATGCATGGGTAAATAATATTAAATAATATGTATAATATGTATTTGTTTAGAATTTTGAGTGTCACTTTGAGATTTTTTAAGATTTGAGACTTTTTAAGATTTGAGACTTTTAAGATGATCAAATTTTAGAGGAATACTATGAAATTTTAAGTGTGAATGTGAAATTTAGAGTGAAATTTTGTATAATTTTTTTTTTTAAATCATAACTAATCTTAAAAAGACTTAACAAATCTTGATCTCAAATAAGTTAAATATTTAAGAATATTTTAAGATTTTTTTAATATTTATATATCAAAGATGAACAACTTTTGTTACCAAAAAATGTGGACACAATTTTGAATTTACATCCCGTCCAAATATCAGTTTTATTCTAAAATAAAAATTGCACGTGGTTTTATCCAATTTACTCATTTTTTTTCTTAAAGAAAAAAATTATTCAATAAGATTGGAAGAATTGGTTAAGAATTATACAATTATTTGTTTCCAAAATTTGTATCCAATTTGTACGGTTTTTAAGTTAATTTGTATTTAGAATTTTTTTTATAAATAATTGACACATTTTTTGCATAAAAATCTCCAAATTTGTAACCAAAAAATATATGATTTAAATATTAGTAAAAAAAATAAAATATAATACGAAAAAAATAGAATTCAAATTTTGCCATAAGAATCTCCAAATTAGTTACCAAAAAAATAGGATTCAAATTTTGTAATAAAGATTCACATGTATTTTTTTGAACTTTCCATTAATAGTAAGTCAAAATATTATTTTTTAGGTCAACCTTACTATTTTTGTATTTTTCCAACAATCTTTTTATATTACTATAGATACCACAAATTAAAGGCCTGTTTGATCCTGTTTTTATCCGAATACTTTGGTAGAAGGTGGACCTTCACAATTGTAAGTAGAGTTTGCTTTATAATGTAAGAAATAGATACTAGGATTAACATACATAATTAGCCTATTATTCCACTCAATAACCATGGAATGTCCAAATATTTATTACACGGAAAATAAACCTACAAGCACTGACTCCCAATTTGAAATAACACATATATTTTCATTAAAATAAAAAAAAATGTTGGGTCTAATATCCGGGAATTATGTACTTTTCTGTAATTTCATGTCCAATGACAAGTGCCGAACCCAGTGTGGTAAAATTAGGTTTATTAATCTCGCATTTTTTAAATATTTTTTGAGATATTAAGAATATTGGAATATTATATTTGGACTTTTAGAAAAAGTTGAAAATATTCATTTAAAATTTTCATAGGTTTTAAAGAAATGAGTTATTCAATTTAGTAATCACTTGGATTTATCTGATCAACTTTTAAGATTTATTGGATTTCAGCCAAAATATAAATATAAAATCTTACAGAAAAAATTTCACCATCAAACATAATACTTAAAGAATTAAAGTCATATAATTATTTTAAGAAAAAAGTCTTGAATTTCAAAAAATTTTAACATGTCACTCCAAAATAACTTATAACGATTATAGAAGTATAAAGTTATAACATAATTATGATTCCAATTAAACAGTAATAAAATGAAGATAAAATCCACAACTGGCTAATTAGAAAATAATAATAAAAGACTATGTTTGGTAAATCTAATTGATAAGCTAGCTTACACTAGCTTTTAAGTGAATTTCGAGCTTATAACTGATAGCTTATGACTTATAGCTGAAAAGCTAGCTTGTATGATAAGAGTCTTTAGTAAAATTAAGTGATAAGCTAGCTGAAATAAAAATTTCAATGAGCTTATTTAAAACTACCCAAACTTTTTTTTTTTTTTAATAAAAGTTTATTCTACCAAAACAAACTTATTTGAATACGTGAAACTTATAAGTTAACCAAATAAACTAGTATAAATTAGCTTATATGTTTACCAAACACATTCTTATTAATAAACCCTCAAGGGCATTCACTTAAAAAAATGATAATTCTGATTAATCAAGTAATTAATAATTTTCAAACTCCTATTACACCGCAAAACAACATATAATGATTGGAAATTTTCCATCACCAACTCTTTTTTATGTTTGGTCGACATTATTTTCAAGTGACTCTCCACGACAAATTGAATGGATGCGAGTATACTGACAAGAACGAAACAGAAGAGAAAGAATGATTTGCGACATCTAATCTGCCGTCTTGCGGCTCGCCCTTCTCATATATATATAAATGTACAATTAGGTTTTACAATAGCTTGGTCCTTAAGAAACTAAGATAATAAGGGTACAATAGAAAATATCTAATGCTAAATACTAAATACATCAACACCCCCCCTCAAGTTGGAGCATGGGGATTCCGAATGCCCAACTTGCTAAGGAAAAAGTCGAACTCGCGCTTTCCAAGTGCCTTAGTAAAAAGATCAGCCAACTGTGAACGAGTGTGAACATAAGATGTCGAAACAAGGCCTTGAACAAGGGCATCGCGAACAAAATGGCAATCCACCTCAATGTGTTTAGTCCGTTCATGAAAAACTGGATTAGCGGCAATATGCAATGCCGCCTGACTATCACAATAGAGACGCATGGGCTGCGAATGGGGCACACCAAGGCTGTGCAGCAAACCTTTTAACCACTTAAGCTCACAAATAACAGTAGCCATAGCCCGATACTCAGCCTCTGCAGAAGAACGTGCCACAGTGTGCTGTTTCTTGGTACGCCAAGAAATCGGAGACTGGCCCAACTGAACAAACCAACCACTAAGAGACCGACGAGTAAGAGGACATGCAGCCCAGTCAGAATCACACCACCCAGAGAGTTGAAGATCAGAGTCAGAGCGAAGCAGAATACCTTGCCCAGGGGAGCCCTTCAGGTATCGAACAACTCGCAACGCAGCCTCCCAATGTGATCGCCGAGGTTGATGCATAAACTGAGCAAGAACATGCACTGAGTAAGATATCTCGGGACGTGTAACAGCCAAATAAATTAAACGACCAACCAGGCGCCGATATGCTTCCGAGTCATCGAAGAAGGGGCTAACATCGTCAAGAAGACGATGATTCTGTTCCAGCGGAAACTCTACCGGCTTAGCTCCCAATAAACCAACCTCGGAAATGATGTCCAAAGCATATTTTCGCTGGCACAAAAAAATGCCAGAAGTGTTGCGAGCTACCTCAATCCCCAAAAAATATTTCAAGAAACCCAAATCCTTCATGTGAAAGCAGCGACTCAAGTAGCTCTTAAAGGCCCCAATGGACACAGGATCATTGCCAGAGACAAGAAGGTCATCAACATACACCAACACCTGCAGGTGGACAGACCCACGATGCAAGGTAAATAAAGAGTAATCAGAGTGTGATTGAGAGAAACCATACTGACTAAGAGAAGTAGCCAGCTTCGCAAACCAGCACCGAGGAGCCTGCTTTAATCCATAGAGAGAGCGACGCAAACGACATACACGTCCATCATCACCAGTCCGAAAGCCAGGAGGAAGCTTCATGTAGACCTCCTCATCCAAGTCACCATGAAGAAAGGCATTGTGGACATCCATTTGATGGACTTCCCACTTACGAGCGGAAGCAACAGCTAAGAAAGTCCGTACTGTCACCATTTTAGCAACAGGGGCAAAAGTCTCATGATAATCAATCCCTTCGACTTGATTGTTACCTAGAATCACCAGTCGCGCTTTATAGCGCTCAACAGCGCCGTCTGAACGATATTTAATCTTGTAAATCCATTTACAACCGATAGCACGTTTCCCAGGAGGAAGAGAAACCACCTCCCAAGTGCCATTATTCTCGAGAGCCTGGATTTCATTCTGCATGGCTCCTCGCCATCGACTATCAGTGGCTGCCTCAGCAAATGTACGAGGCTCGACAGCAGAAGAAAGAGCTGCCAAAAATGACTTGTGGACCGATGAGAAAGAATCACAACTAACATAATGTGCGATAGGATAAGGCGTACCTGAAGAAGGTGAGGAAGTAGGCAGAGCAGCAGAGGGACCAGGGGGACAGACAGTAGCAGTAACAAAATCACGGAGGCGGCTCGAGGGATAGCGGGTGCGATGACCACGACCCAACACATTGTCGGGATCAGCAGCAACCGAAGGACCCCCCCTGTCATCAAAAGTGCCGGAAGGGAGTGATGGATCAGTCACAGCCGCAGGTGGCACTACAATCGAATGATCATCATCTGGATCCGACATAGGAGGCCAAGTCACAACAGGAGGGACCGAAGTGGGTAAAGAGGCCGGAGGAGACTCCTCATAGGGAAAGTCAGTCTCAACGAAGTCAATGTCACGAGAAACTAAGAAAATTTTTCGATCCAAATCATAGACCCGCCAGCCTTTCTGCCCAAGAGGATAGCCCACGAACACACCTTTATGACTGCGACTAGCAAATTTGTCGCCACGACGGTCCCGGTTATACACATAACACAAACACCCAAAGACACGTAACCGAGAATAATCAGGCAACTTTCCATAGAGCATCTCATACGGGGTTTTGTTACCCAAAACACGCGTGGGAGTTCGATTAATCAAATGAGCAGCAGTAAGAACACAATAGCCCCAAAATTTAAGAGGCAGATGGGCTTGAAATCGCAACGCACGAGCCACATTAAGAATATGTTGATGTTTCCGTTCAACACGGCCATTCTGCTGAGGGGTACCAACACAAGAGGTCTCATGCAAAATACCTTCACGATGAAAATAATCAGTCATACTCATAAACTCAGTGCCATTGTCACTGCGAACCACACGCACCAATGTGTCAAATTGACGCTTAACCATAGCAAAAAAATTCATTAAGACCGAAGACACTTCTGTTTTATCACCAAGTAGATAAATCCAAACACAACGAGAATAATCATCAACAACGGTCAAGAAATAACGAGATCCACAAAAGGTAGGAACCCGATAGGGCCCCCACAAGTCACAATGTACCAAATGAAAAATACCACTACTGACAGTATGACTAAGAGAAAAACTGTCCTTTGTCTGTTTGGCCCGAAAGCAAACATCACATGACTTATTCGAAACAGAAGACTGAGAATCAATAAAAGACAAATGTGACAAAACACGATCCGATGGATGTCCCAACCGTTGATGCCATAAATCAGAAGAAACTTTCACTACTCGAGAAGACGCAACTGATACTGTCCCCCGGAAAAAATAGAGTCCCCCTATCTGCTCACCCGCTCCAGTCACCATCTTCGAAGTGCAATCCTGAACGACACAGAACTTGTTAGTAAAATGTGCGGTACAGCCAGACTTATCCAACAACTGGAACAAAGATATCAAACTACACTGTAAGCTGGGTACAAATAAGACATCATGTAAAACAATAGAGGACCCCAAATAAACAGTGCCCAATTTACTGGCTGATGTCAAGGATCCATTGGGTAACTGAACAGGACGAGCAGGTATGTCACGAACATCACACAAAAATTCTAAGAAACCGGTCATATGGTGAGAAGCACCACAATCATACATCCAATCATATAAACTTCGCTTACCAGATGACGACTTACTGTCCTGTTTAGCAGAGTTAACCAAATGAACAAGCTGAGTCCACTGTTCATCAGTCAATCCACTGATAACACGATCGGAGGAGCTAAGTCCGGCATTTGAGGAGGTCCCAACTTGCATGGCGGTGGCGGCAACGTTTGCTTGGGCAGGAGCACCCCCGCCACGACCGCCGCGGCCGCGCCTACCACCTCTGCGGCCAGCACCACCACGGGGGTACCAGTCGGGATAACCGAGAACCTCAAAACAGCTGGCCGCGAGATGTCCGCTTTTCCCGCAGTTGTAACAGACACGCTGCCGACCTCCGCCGCTGTTTGGAACACCGCCGCTGCCAGGGTGATCGGGCTTTGAGCCAGACATCTGTGGTGAGAAGCCCGCCACATGAGAAGAGACGTGACTGTCACGCCCTCCACCTGTGTGTCCGTCACCAATCCGCATGTTATAGACAATATCCTGTCCGCGAGAAAGAGCGGATTGACCTGTGCGGATGGCAAAACCAGCAGCCGATTCTATGGTATCGTCGACGAGGGAGATGGTTCGCATCCTCTCTTCCTGGATGCAAGTAGAATAAACTCGATTTAATGTCGGGAGCGGTTCCTGGGCCAGTAAATTCGAACGAGTAGCGCCATAGAGGGTTGCGTCTAGTCCTTTTAGAAATTGATGAACTTTTTCACTTTCATATTTACGATCCCATTCGGCTTTCAAATTGCACTCACAAAGACCACAACGACACATGGGGGGTTTCTCATAATCAGCTAATTCTTCCCAAAGTTTGGTGATCTTACCGTAGTATGCTTCAATACTCAAACCCTTCTGCTTACAAGCCGCCAGATCCGATTTGAGTTGTTGAATGCGAGGACCGTTCTTCATTGTAAATCGTTCCTTCAAAGAGCACCATAAATCTGCCGCAAGTTCCGGCTCCACCACAGACGATCGGAGCGTGGCATCAATACTGTTCATAAGCCAGGATAGCAAGAGGGCATTGTTGGCTTGCCAATCTTCAAACAAATCGGAGTCAAGGGCTGGTCGCACGATCGAACCATCTAAAAATCCAAACTTCTTGCGTGCACGAAGAGCGGTGCGGATGCTACGGGACCATTCTTCATAATTGTTGTCTCCCTTTAATTGAACTTGAGTGATCAAAAGGCCCGGATTGTCGCTCGAAGTGATGTCGTATGGAGAGATCGTTTTTCTGAGAATAGCAGCCGAGCCTGAGCCTGAGCCTTCACCGGACATGGCGATGTCAGTAGAGAGGAGAACTGACGAGAAGAAAAAAAAAATATTATCCTGCTCTAGAACGAAAAAAAATATGAGCCTTCACCGGACATGGCCATGTCAGTAGAGAGGAGAACTAACGAAAAAAATATTGTCTCTGATACCATGACAAGAACGAAACAGAAGAGAAAGAATGATTTGCGACATCTAATCTGCCGTCTTGCGGCTCGCCCTTCTCATATATATATAAATGTACAATTAGGTTTTACAATAGCTTGGTCCTTAAGAAACTAAGATAATAAGGGTACAATAGAAAATATCTAATGCTAAATACTAAATACATCAACATATACCTATGGGGGGACATGTATCATTAATATTTGAGAAGCATACAAACACCAAGTCTTGGATTTATCTTAAAAGTGCACTAATTCTTACATAAATACTGTATGCTCATATTAATTATTGATTTTTATTAATTATGAGGAAAGTCATTTAAGGGACAAAAAAAGAAAAAAAAAATAAAACTTCACCAAACATTAAAAATAAAATAAATAAAAAGGTAAAAAGCGTCAAAAGCTAACATTTAATTTTGTACATAACTGGCAAGTTACAGAATACAATTATACAAAGCATGGCACCAAACTTCGTAACTTTGATATTATATGTTATTGAATTTTGTTGACCACTACCAGTTGATGATTTTCAGCCTCACTAAGCCTAATCTCCTTCTTCATCCTCCTTATGAAATCCTCGAACTTCTGATTCAATTCTTCTGCACTCAAAACATCATCATCATCATCATCATCTTCTTGATCTTCATTGTCATCATTGTAAAAAAGACAGCATCTCTCAGTGAACCCACTTTCGTCATTTTCGATTAAGTCTTCTCTTTTAGCTTCTTCTTCTTCTTCTTCTTCTTCATCACTATCTGCAATAAAAATCGAAACTTGGGTCGGGCAAGCGAGTTCTTTCCCCCCATCATTTTCTTCAATAATATAATTCTCCTCTTCAATATTAGTTTCGATTTCTTTTGCCCGACTTTCGTACACTATCATGTCTTTGTCCAAAACGGGCAAAAGCTCGGGCTCTATTCTGATGACGTCATCATCTCCCTCGTGAGGAGAACAAGTGATGACAGCAGAGGCTGACGTTTTGGCCACGAGGAAAAAGAGCGTATTGCAAATGAGGAAAACGCAGTTTTTGCTGGTGGCAATAAGGCTCAAAATCTGGAGTGTGTTTGGAGAAATAAAATTGTAATGAAGATTTTGGGAGTATAATAAGAAAGGTGACGAGAAGAGAGATGAGCAAGAAAACAGCAAGGAGAATACTGAAAGGGATAGTAGGAATAATTGGGTGACCATTTTCTTGGATAGATTAATCTCATGAATCATTAGACCTTCCATTNGGTTGGAAGTTGGTAATAAGAAAAATGAAATGGGAAGATTTGGGTAGATAAATATATAGCCATAATAATTAAATGGTGCGTGTGATGACATGGCAGCTGCTAGTTAGAACAACATTAATATTAGGATTTATGTATTTGATTACGTGTTGGATTATTGGTATTTGTCTATTTGATACACATAGTATTCATTTTTTATTTTATTTTATTTTTTTTTTGTTGGAAGAATTTACAAGGAGCTAGCATGTGGGTTAAGTAGTACCATTAATCATTACAAAAATGTTGTGTTTGTTGATATAAGATTTAAATCATGCCACCTCCTAATATTATATTTATTTGATATTCTTACATGTCACTCCTCCCTAAATTTTACGTGTGATGTGTGGGCGACATGGATCTGAGGTGAATATGTTATTTTATGCGTTATAAAATAGTTGTCATTTTAAATTGTGTTTATAATTGAAGATAATGAAAAGTTAACATATTCAAATATTAATAAATAATACTTATAAAATACTTCTCCTTCTCTCTCGTTTTTCTTATTTATACATTGTTACAATATATTATTTTGATTTCTAAATAAGTTATGCTAAAAAAATAGTGGCAAATATTATAATCGACACTTAATTGAAAAAAAATTTGTAATATATACTATTTGAGATAAAAAAATCATTAATTTTTAATTACAGATAAAAAAATCATTAATTTTTAATTACATCAAAATTATTTTTTTTATAATTTATAATAATATAAATATTTTAATTTTTTTACAATCTATTAATTTAAATGAGATTTGTTATGATATTGTGAATCGCAATATGAATTTTTAAAAAAACTTGTTTGGTGTAGTTATTGATATAATCAAAGAATATTTTTGAGCTCCTTGAATAAATGATTTTTGGTATGTGGCTCGTTACGAAATGAATAGAAAATCATAGGGATTTGTTATTAATGATGAGATATCAATTTTATTATAGTATTATGGTAGTTAAATCAATATGATTTTTACAATTGATTATTTGTACTTATATTTTGCAATGTTCTCAAACATGTTTGATCTACATATGGTTGGATACCCAGCAAAATAGGAGAACACATGATTTGTTATTAAGAGTGAAGATTGGTTTGTTATTAAAGAAAAATAGTTAAATTAATTGCTTTTGATATTTTGAAAAATTAAGTTTATACTTTTTTAAAAACTGGAACGGTTGAGTTACTGATAAATCAAAAGATTCTAAACTAATTCTCTCGATTAAATGATTTTTGAAGATATGATAAAAAAAATTTTAGTATATAACTAGTTACCAAATGAATAAGAAATCACCGTAATTTGTTATTAATGTTGATAAATACGATTCAATAGTAACATTGTTATAAATACTGTAATAAAATTTTCATAATTGACTTTTAATTTTTATTTTGTATTATATTTGCAATCTTATCGTGTATATTCAAATAATATTTTTTAAAAATGAAATATATTTAATAAACGTTTTCGGGTGACATGTAGTATACTTAGTTAGCAAACGAATAAGAAATTGCAGTGATTCATAATTAATATCACTTTATTTATATAGAAAGTCGTGCTATTAATCGGATTGCACGATTTACAACAAGTAATGGTAATTTAATTTTTATTTCATTTAATAAATATTAAAGCAATTTTTGTTTTATTTCCTTTAATAGTAAGTCAACCTATTAAATTACAAAGTCAAAGTTATTATTTTAAATTATTCCATCAACATCTTTCAATA
Source organism: Striga asiatica (assembly GCA_008636005.1). NCBI lineage: Eukaryota > Viridiplantae > Streptophyta > Magnoliopsida > Lamiales > Orobanchaceae > Striga > Striga asiatica. The sequence goes on from BKCP01007404.1 coordinate 856,344, forward strand.
TATATAGTATTTTAGTTTGGTAGGTGATTTTTAATTTTTATTACATTTTCCTTTTCTTAGTGAGTAAGTTAAGTATTTTAGAAATTTTGAACTCTATATATTTGTCTGCTAAAGCCAGAGGCTGATCAGTCAAGTTTTTGAATATATCATAAATTGATCTCGTTCCCCTTTCGTTCACGCTCGCTGCATCACCTGGCCGCTCTTTTCTCGAGTTTGTAGGCCTAATAGTAGAAGACTTTTCCCAGTATCCATTTTTGTCCGGCCTTAATGGATTGATTCAGTGTCCATATAAATTTTGAGTAATGCTATAGGTACATAATAATGTACATAGAGGTGTAAATAACACTTACATTGAGTGAATCTTACTAAAAATAAAAAATTAAGTAGACCCTACTCCATGTGAGTTATGTACACCTCTATGTACATTTGTTATTTACTTGTAGCATTTTTCATGTACAACACAGTTTGCAACGAATTCTTTTACACTAATAATTATTTATTTTTTTATATTATTGAATTTAATTTTTTGTTATAATTAAATTTATCTCTCCCATGTGCAGCATACAGCACGAGTAAGGAAGTGCAAGTCCTAGTTATAACTCTATAAAAAATTAATGAGGGGCGGCTATATTGGATTCTCCCTCTACGGAAATCCGAAGTAGGGCCGGAGATGGATTATTATTAAAAATAGCGGTCAATCGTTCTAATTTCTGGAAACAAATCCTACATTCGCGATCCTTCAGCACAGTCAAATTGGCGAAGTTATCCTCAATTCATGGCCAATAATAATTCACCGGCAACATTTACAAGAAGATTGCTACTTTCTAAGACCAAAGATATAGAAAAACGAAGGCAAAGAACAGGCAGAGAGAGAGAGAGATGGCAGAAATGGAAGACGAAGTGATCGCCAATAACAAGCAGGTGATATTGAAAGACTACGTGAAGGGTTTTCCACAGGAATCCGACTTGCCGTTGGTAAGCTCCACCGTGAAGCTCAAAATCCCCGGCGACTGCCACGACGCCGTACTGGTCAGGAACCTCTACTTGTCCTGCGACCCTTACATGCGTAACCTTATGAACATGATCGAATCGGACGACCCAAACATGTACTCCCCCGGCTCTGTAAGTTACTTATCTCCACTAATATATTATGGGGTTTCCTCTTTGCTTTTCGATTTTACATCCTAGGTACTTGTTCCTTAGTTAATGGCTTAAGGCTTATCTGTGGGAAATGGAGCTGATTATATATATTTGTGTAATTCTAGGGCGACTGGTGAAAAAGAAGGTTTCTTAATGTAATTGGGTTTGGAAATTCATAG
>BKCP01007404.1:857670-868646 GCA_008636005.1 Striga asiatica
GTGTTTTTGTGGTGCATTTACTCCTGCATAGTTTTTGTGAGAAGAAAAGTATTTGAGAACGCGCGCACAAAAAAAAAACCGAATCTTCGCAATCTGGGTTCTACATTTTCGCACTCTTTAGAATCTAAGCTGAATTTTACAACTACAATTGTAAAGTGCCAGAGCTTTCAATTAGTATTTTTGACTAACCACAGTTAGAAAATACTTTTTATCAATATATCTTTGAAATACTCTGGCTCTCATGAACAGACATTTCCTTAATTTTCCTCCAATGGTCACACGAAGGTTGCTCCGTGGATCCCGGTTTAGGATGGTATTTATTAAGCAATAATAATCATTGGTGTCTAGTAAAAAGTTTAATTTGGTTTTGTTTTGCTACAGCCTATTAGGGGGTATGGAGTGTCAAGAGTAGTGGATTCTTCTCACTCCAACTTTAAGAAGGGTGACCTGATTTGGGGTCTCACGGGCTGGGAGGAGTATAGCCTTATTAGAAATCCAAGCAGCTCTTTTAAAATTCCAGATGCAACTGTGCCTCTCTCCTACTATACTGGAATTCTTGGTAAAGCCTCTGAAATCCCTCAGCAATCGATTTTATGTTTTCCTTAGAGTCAGAACAAAAGCAACTAGATGATAATTCGTTTAGTCTTTTTATGTTATTTTATTTTGAAGAGTACTCTTCTCTTCCTTGCCTTTTTTAACTTCAACTAGATATCTTGAAATGAATTATGCATTGGTTTGCTGCATTATAAACGTGTTGTGATGATCAAAGAACAAATTGAGTGTTCATATTACCAAATGCATTATGTTTTCAGAAAGTCCAATTATAGTAAGAGTGTCTGAGTGTTACTTGATTTTTTTCCCCTAATTAAAGTGTAACAGGAAACATGTAAAAAATGCTGGAAACTTGAAGTATATGATTTTCTTTTTCTCTGTTGCATGGCTTTGACTGGCCATGGCAGCAGACAGGTGTTTGTGGACAAGTAAAGAAGGAAGTTCGAATATATTAGAAGAACAGATATACCAACACATTAAGTTTAAGACAAAAAGACTTTGATTGACTTGCCTTATACTTTATTAGCATTCGCTGTTGCACCTTTTCAAATCGGGTTTTCCACAACAGTGTGCTATACATTGGTGATTTTTAATCAGAAATGGCTTGCAATAGATTCTTAAATATTTTATTCCTTTTTCATCCTTTTAGCTTCTTGATTATGCATCAACTTATTCTGTAGGTATGCCGGGCATGACTGCTTATGCTGGTTTTTATGAGATCTGCTCCCCGAAAAAGGGAGAATATGTCTTCATTTCAGCAGCATCTGGAGCTGTTGGTCAACTGGTCGGGCAGTTTGCAAAGTTGTTGGGTTGTTACGTTGTTGGAAGTGCCGGGTCCAAAGACAAGGTTAGTATTGTCCGTCAAATAAGTGATTACTGTCCAGTTAGACCTTTTATAATCATGGTTGCTTTTGCGTAATCAACAGAAATTAGTCTTATCAATGTCTCTGTCTGTCATATATGTTACACACGGTCTTAATGCATATTACTGATTTTTGCATGGGGCTGTTGTTTCAACTGTCGGTCAACTTATGCTTTTTGTTGGTGAAGATTGAACTCTTGAAGAACAAGTTTGGGTTTGATGATGCTTTTAACTATAAAGAGGAGAAAGATCTGAATGCCACTTTAAAAAGGTAAGTTTTCACTAAGTTTTTTTTGTGCTTCCATAGATTGACAGTGTTAAGTTCCTCTGATTAATGCAAGATGAACGTAAATATAAAAACAGGCTCTCAGAACTATAGCTCTGGAACTTAGATTAGGAACAAACAGATCCATCCTTTTTCAAAACTATAATTATCCTCTTGAGAGACCAAATATTCCTTTGTATTTTATGCTTGTCCTCAAAATACCTCTCAATGGGAGTTAATAATTTCTAAAAAGTAGGGAGTTTTGAGTTTTTTTCATGTGAGTCAACCTGAGGGACATTTTTTCCATTTCACCAATAAATTAAGCTGCAATTAGTTTAAATTCACATGGCAAAAGTAAAATAATAACATAAAATCAAAAGCAAAGAAAATTAGAAAGGTTTGAAATTTTAGGAAAAATAGATAGCATTTCCACTTCATATCTTTTACCTTTGATGTAATTTTCGGATAAATAGATAATTCAACTGATGTTCATACATACATTCCTTAACCTCATTGCACTAATCATGCCGTGGTTTAGGTACTTTCCGGAAGGCATTGATATCTACTTTGAGAACGTTGGGGGAAAGATGCTTGATGCTGTGCTCCTCAACATGAGACTCCATGGACGAATAGCAGTGTGTGGTATGATATCTCAATACAACCTCGACCAACCAGAAGGCGTGCACAACTTGTTTACACTTGTGAGCAAACGAGTACGCATGCAAGGATTTGTTGTCGTTGACTACTACCATCTCTACCATAAGTACCTTGACATGATCCTTCCATTAATCAAGGAAGGAAAGATCACTTACGTGGAGGATATAGCCCAAGGCCTCGAGAGTGGGCCTCGTGCACTTGTTGGGCTTTTTTCGGGCCGTAATGTTGGGAAACAGGTTGTGGCCTTAGCGCGTGCCGATGACGTGTAGTGTTTGTGTTTGTTCTCATGTGTTGAAGAAGCTAGAGGGAACTGTCCTGTCTTGTTTGTTTTTTAAAAATAAAAAAAAATAATAATAATAATGGTATAAAAAGCACTGTTACATATACTAAGGTGTGTTTGTATATAAAATAAGTTAATTCATATTTAAAATTTAATTCAACTTTAGTTTAATGTCAATATTCTCATTATGTCAATATAATTAAATAATATCGATCAATTATTTTTACATAAAGCATCAATTATAATTCATCTATTCATGTAATTTTAATTAATTCCTACTCCACATCTCTTCTACTTTTACATCAAACTAACTTTAATTATTTTATTTTAAATATTATTTTGATTTAAACTTAAAATTTTATTAATAACTATCTATATTATATTTTAATTTAAATTCAAAATTCTACTAACAAAATAGGCGATGCAAATTTGATGTGGTCGTCCCTTAACAGTAAATAAACTCATAGATGTAGACCACCTTTGCAACTTGATAACACGTAGGGAAGGTTCACAGAAAAAAATACGGTCGTGGCCTCAGGATCCTTAGCCGAGCTAATGGGTGCAAAACCTGAAACATCAAGCTCTAGTTTGGGACGAGAACGGCTCTTGTTGGTCGAGCTGCTTTAGGGTGCTACATCAGGTTGCATAGTGAGTGCAACTCAAATGGTTCATCATTTGAAACGTAATTTTGAAACCATAAGTTATTATTAAATTATTTCCGTGCATCTATAGACCAATGTTTTGAGACCCGGACCAGCCCGACGGGTCGACCCGGGGCCGGGACTAGTCCGGGTAGATTTTTTGGACCGGGTTAGCAAGGGACCCGGTCAAACCTGGACGACCCAGCCTTGACCCAATCGACTTGGGTATTGACCTGGTCGGGTCAACTAGGTTTGACCCGGCCATAATTTTTTTTTTTTAATTTTTGTTTAGCCTTTTATTTTTAAAAATTAATTTATGTATATATATATATATATGTGAAAAATATTTATTATATATTACAATATTATTAAGACTTTAGGATACAAAATTTACATACAAGTAATTTATTTTTATTATTTTATGTATTTTTATAAGGTAAAAACAATATAAATATAATTTCAAATTTTATAAAATTAATTATCCGATTTAATAATTAATTCAATGACCCACCATTAAATCGGTGACTAGAAATTGATTTAATCATGTTAAGTAAACGTGGAACATATGCTGATGTGTAAAGTATTCGGGATAAAATTGTCTAATCCCATCATCTCTAGTAAACGAGGCCTAATAGACTAGGACCATTATCTATACAAGCCATATCGGCTTCATAGATAATGGATTGAATTTTGATAAAATACACATATCAATATTTTGAAAACTAGTATGAGGTGCACAAGTAAGAGACTTTTATTAATGTTTATAAATTAAAATTTTTATTAAATAATATTTATAAATTTTTAAATATGGAATCAATATGTAATACAATTTACCTATATTTATTTATTGAAAATGTTATATAAAGCTTAAATTGTACAAAATTATGTAAAAATGTCTATTTAAAATTAGTACACAACCCGTTCGGTGCACATAACTGATAATAAATTACATTATATTTGTATCAAAATAAGTGTCATTTCAAAAATTTTATTCAGAAATTTGATTTAACTATAATGTGATTCCATAAAATAGTTATTTTGGTAAAATTTTATCATATATTTAACAACCTATGTGAATAATAAGTATAAATATAAAATTTATATTGTTTTATTACTTAAAATAAATTTATTTTTGTATAAACTATTCAAATAAAAAAAATTAGGTAGTTGAATAATTTATTAAACTATAAATAATTGACTATTTCGTTTACGTCCAATTTCATATTGACCCGTAAGTTATTGAGTAATTTATTAAATTATAAATAATTGACTATTTCATTTATGTCCAAATTAATATTGACCAATAAGTTATGAATAATTATTTTTTTTTTTATTTTTAATTTTAAATAAAATCTTTAATTTTCTTTCAATGTATTATATATCAAATTTAAACCATATAACTAATAAAAATAATAACCGCAAGTTTTGTCAATATATTATATTCCAAATTTAATCATGCTACTAATAAAGGTAGTAACCACAATATTTGATCAAAATGATTTTATAAGTTAATTACATTAGTTTAAGAGAGATTTTTCAAATTTGGACTAAAATAATTACCCCATTTAGTAAATCAAAATTTTTAGGCGGGAAACCAAATGTTTTTTTTACTGATTTCAGTTACCATTTCAAATAAATATCATTGTCTCTTTATATATTAATAGATGCATGAGCAATAGCTACAAAAATGTTGAAAGAAAAAGGTCAAGGTTTAGAACCACAACAAAGAGAACCAACTCTTCGGACGTTGGTTCTTGCATTTGTATCCTATCCTGCCCAGTAAAGCAAACTCTGAAGAAGTTTCCTTTCATTGTAACTAAAACATAATCTATGATGAGATGAGAATCTCAATTACACACCCGTCATAATTTCCTTCTATATTCATTGCATCACAGTTGTGAAACACATAGATAACTGCGAGAGAAATAGGTATCGGAATTTACCCAAAGTTGGTATTTGAAAAGACATCAAAACCAATAATTTAAATCTCCATCGACTGTAAGCCCTTTGATGATTTCTGTTTCAATTTTTTCTTTCTCATTTTATCATCCTTCCTCTTAGGCTTCTTGTCCACAACAGGCTGTGTATTCTGCAAATGTTGATAAATGGCACCTAAGGGATCTGATTGAAAAATTGGATGATTTATAACAGTCTTCAGCTGGTTACCCTCTTTCAGTCTGAGAAGCAATAGAGTGTGCACAAGTAAAGAACACATGATAGAATAATTATTCCAAGTACTATATAATTTGGTACTCACACTAACTTATTTCTTGTTTTACTGTTGATTTTGAGTTCGGAAGGCTTCGACTCTGAGGGAGAATTTACTTCAGGTAGGTACTCAGAGAGGGATGATAGATCATAGGCCTTTAATCTCTTTTGACGGCTTCGCTTCTTTTGCTGCTTTTCCTGGTTGCAAAATATTACTTTGCTTTTAAGAAAACAAATGGCATAACCATACACAAACAAGATATGGGCAGCTATAAGAAACAGTTAGAAGCAACACAGTCTATCCCATTGTGTTCTTGAAAGTCAAAACCATTAGAAGCAAAGACTAAGCCCAAATCATTATAGCCAAGTATATGCAGTGATTTTCAACCATTCAAGCTTCAACACGAACATAAAAACAATTCACAATAATCCACATCATGATTTCAGGTAGCTGAAATAAATTAGAAACACGTGCAGATGCAAATTTAAGCTTAAAGGAAAACGTCGGGTATCATATAGCATGATCTTGGAGCAAGAAAAATACCTTAGAAATAGCTTTCTTCGCAACTGCACTCCTGACCACTGGAAAAACATAATAACAACCCACATCAATATATTCATTTTTTTTTTCTATAAACATTAAGCAAAGGTATATATTATTTAACTTTGATTAAATCCATGAAAACATAAAAAAGGAAAAAAAAAGAATAACGCATACGAAATTGATATCTGTAATAATTATTATCCAGAAGCGGGTACCCAAGTGACAATGTGATTAAAATTTCAACAGCAATACTGTTTTCGTTTTGAATAACTAACAGAAAATAAAAACTCTAGCAACAACAAAAGCGAATGCTTACAATCATAAAATTGCATTTTCTTTTCGAACTTGAGGTCCGCATGAGTCTTGCCATCCGATCTGAAAATTTCACGAGTTCAATCATGAGCATAGACGAATCAAAAACATTTCGATTAAAATTGATGTATTTGACACAAGATATTTTTCCCAATTAATTTTACCGAGAGCTGGTTTTCCCCATCAGCTGAATCTTCTTTCGTTACTGCCCTTGTGTTCTTGTACATAAATAGAAAAATAAGAAGTTAAGAACACTTCGTGAAATTACAAATTCATATATAACCAAGATAGGGACATAGGGTTTAGACAGGGAGAAAGAGAGAGCAGTCACACACACATGATATAGCTGAGTTTTACGGCTTTTAAGCTTCGATCCATAAATGGGCTTAAATTGGAATTCCTTTTTGACCCATTATACACTAAGGCGTCGTTTACTTCCCTGGACGGGATTGGATAACTAAATTTGTCACACCATATCATCCGTTTACTTTAAATGATAGGGATAGGACTCTTCCTAGTTGGCACGCATGTGGCATGCGCGTCCCAGTGTATCATTCATTCGCTGATAAAATAAATCCCGGGGGGCGGGGGGGTTTGGTGGAGGTCGGATTTTTTTATCCCGTTTTTATAAATCCCATTTTGTCTTCAAAATTGCATTTGAAAAGACATAAATACCCCTCAAGTTCCATTTATTTACAATCCATTACCATATAAAAATTGAAAATCCCTCACTTACAAACAAAAATTGGCAAAATCAAATCCGTCTCTGTACAGCATTTGCACACCATTTCAGGCAGTCTATAGATACCCATCCCGTCCACTATCATCAGCATATATACAATCCCAAAATCAATAAGCCACAGAATTCACAGAAACTATTTTTCCCATCGGCGAATAAAATAGATGAAAAAGGGGTAACCTGAAATCCCTTCAGCCTCGTCGTGCTCGTCAAATGAGGGTGGAGTGTTTTACGTTTCAGTCCCTTCGTTCTCCTCGTTGCCCTCGTCAAAGCGTCCGACCACCGGCGACAAATCTTCTTCGGCCTCGTTCGGTTATGAAGGATCAATTAGCTAGGGCATCAATTTGAGGGCTGCAACAGAGAAGATAATTGATATGTTTCGATTTTTTTATAAGGGATATTTTTGTCAATATGTATTTATCATATCAGTTTATCAAGGTAGTAAACACATGACAGGATTTCGGATAAATTTAATTAGGGCTGCACATTCGGTCAAGACCAAACCGAACCGACCGAAAATCAAAACCGAAAACCGAACCAAAAACTATGGTTCGGTTCGGTTTCAAACCGAAAATTTATCGGTTTTTTCGGTTCGGTCGGTTATCAGATGAAATGAAAAAATGACAAAAATATGATTTACAAATAACAATAGATACTAACTTAATAATTTTACCAAAATACACTAAAATGCATAAGAAAAAAAAAAACGTGCAGGAAGGTTAGAATTACTAACTCGGTTTTGCTCAAAACTTGAAAAATAAGGGATGTTGTTGTTAAGTGGAAATACCAAACACAATACTACTGCAAGAAGAAAATTCACATAGAATCTTCAACATATCAATAATTTAGAAACCCACTAACAACAACCGTTCAGCAGCAGCTTGCTCAAATCAATGAATCATAGGCATAAAAATTCACCCAAAATAAAACACGAGCTTGAATTGGGTGGGTACAGCCCGTAAGATGAATCACGAGTTAAAGAAAATAAAATTACGAATCTGCGTTGCAGCCCGTACGAGGAGATTTGGGTGGCGAACTCATTTGAGGAGACGAACGTCGCAGTCGAGAGCGGCCTGCCGAGTGTGTACGAGAGCAGGAGCGACCGAGCGAGGGCCGAGGCGATTTGGGATTTCAGCATTCAGAGCGCGGCGATTTGGGATTTACGACTTCAGAGCGCCGACGCCGAGCGATCGGAGATGGAGTGTATGAATGTGTGCGCCGTGCGGCAGACGGGCGGAGAATATGGTAGCCGTAGGTAGGGTTTTCGGCTTCTCAGGAAGATGAGTACTGTAATGAGCCTGTGTGACGATTCTGTGAGTAAATGTGACAGATTGGATAATTGAGATCGGCTCGGCAGTCGCATATGAGTGATAAATCATTTAATTGGGCCTTTTTTGTGGTGGGCGGCCCGTGGTACCTTTGGGCCTGGGTTAATATAAATAATATAAAATATCATTATATTGGACCTTTTTTAACTTATATATAATATCAGTTTTCGGTTCGATTCGGTTAACCGACAGATTATAATCAAGCCGAACCGATAACTGAAATATTGAAAAAACTAAAACCGAAAACCGAATCAATTTGTCAGTTTCGGTCGAAACCGAAAATTCAATTTCGGTCAGGTAATCATAATTTGTGCAGCCCTAAGAAATTCAACTCAGGTCAATCACATGTCCAGGTTTTATTTTTAGAACTATGCTATAGACCCTACGGTCGAGGAGTGTATTTAAATTTTAAAATATATCCAATCGCCGTCAGTTGAATACTTCTCCGTGCCATATCCACAATTCAAAAGCCCGCCATTTTCATTTGTACCATAAGGTACCTTTCTTATTCATGGCAGCACCAAATTCTGGTTGTTTGATGGGCGATGCAATTTATTATTTATTATTATAGGGACTCATAGCCATCTTGAGTTCCAATTTAGAAAAACGAGCCTCCGATTAGGGTTTCGAATTGAGATCAGAAACCAATGAATTCTGGTGATCTCAACAAAGTATGGGAAATCAAAGCGCTGAAGAGAAAACCCAGGAAAGAAGAGGCCCAGAAGATTCTGGAAAAAGTCGCGAAACAGGTTCAACCCATCATGCACAAGCACAATTGGAGGGTCAAAGTACTCTCCGAGATGTGGTACATACTTCTTTCAACCTCTGGTTTTTGTTTCGATTGTTTGTTTGATTTTTTGTGTCTTTAAGGATCCTGTTACTGTGATGGATATAGAGATGACAAAGTTTTCATTTTTCATTTGTTCGCTTTAAGGGCAATTCGAGCAATTGGATTGAGTTATATAGGTTATCTTGAATTTGTAATCCTGTGTGGGAGGGACCACTGATGGCTTTGAGTTTTGCAGTCCCAAGAATCCTAGCCTGCTCGGCTTGAATGTAGGACATGGTATACATGTAAAATTGAGGCTTAGGAGGGCAAAGAGTGATTTGGATTTTCTTCCTTTTCATGAAGTCCTGGATACAATGCTTCATGAGCTATGTCACAATGCTCATGGTTCTCACAATGCCAGTTTCTACAAGCTTTGGGATGAACTTCGAAAGGTATAATGGTGATATACAACTCATGTGTGTCGAATATCATTTCAAGAAAGTTTTGTTTATTTTTTATGATTATTCAAATGTGTTCAAATTAATGATTGGGATTTGCTTTATGTTTCTGCAATTGGTCTTGCTGTTAACTTCAGCAGTTTATAGGATGACTGAACTTCACCTGTTTCAGTTCTTGTTTTAGATTTTAGACATTCTACTATATATTTGAGTGAGTCCTTTCTCTTTTTGGTAAAGACTGTTTCTCTTTGCATTTACATCGTAAGTAAAATTTTGTGTTGTCCTCCATTATCTTATGCAAGAAAGCTAGGTTTGGAAACTGAGCCCACGTCAACTGTATATATCATTACAATCGAGTTCGTTTTGAAGATTAAAATATGTTCATATAATCATTTAAGATATCGAACTGTTTCACTACAATGATTTCTATGGTTGGTACTTTATGGCTTCTTTTGTTGATGTTTTACTGAAATGTTCTGAAAATCGCGTCAGGTGAGTACCTTGGCATTTTTTCATAACATTGTCTTATAATTCCATAACTTCAGTAAATAAGAATATTAATAAGTTGTCAACCTGCCTAGTTCAATCAGTCACCTTGCTTACTTTCATGTGTCCTATAAATGTGATATCCAATCTCCACAGGAATGCGAAGACCTCATAAACAAAGGCATAAGCGGGGAAGGGCGTGGATTTGATCTTCCCGGACGACGTTTAGGCGGAACCTCTCGCAATCCTCTCTCTTCCCTTCGCCAGTCTGTGCTGACTGCGGCCCAAAACCGGGCCCGTCTCGCGTCCTTGATGCCCCCAGGGCCCAAAAAAATCGGTGGTGATAAAACCATCATGAAGACATTTAATCCTGCCCAAGCTGCTGTAATGGCAGCTGGGAGAAGAATGCGGGATAACATCTGGTGTGGTTCGGAATTTGGTGATGTATTAGGAGAAGATGATTTGGACAAGGAATGCTGTTCCGAAATATCGGCCATGGAATTTGATGAACATATTAAAGTAAAATCTCGAAAGAGGAACCGGGACTCGGATGATGGTGTTAACTTTATAGATTTGACTGAAGGTGTTGATCAATTTGACTCCATGTCTAATAGCAAGAACCGTAAAAAGGGGTTGTCTGGGGAAGCTTTGGCCTCGTCATCTATGTCTGGCCATGATCGGGCTAATGACAAATGTGGTACTTGGCAGTGCTTGGTTTGCACTTTGTTCAACGCCGTGAGTCCTTTATTCATTTTCTGTTCCTTTTTCTCTTTTCAGTTTATGGTGGTTTGTTCTTTAAACAATAATTTTCTTTTTGTCAATATGACGAGGTCAGGGATTGAGTTTGTTCTGCTACTGTTACTCTAAATGATGTC
>BKCP01007404.1:868676-884804 GCA_008636005.1 Striga asiatica
TCTCTTCTATTCATATGTTTATCCCTGCTACCCTTTAGGTGCGGTTTTTGATGTTGATGGGTGAATGTTTACGTTAATTGTTCCTTCTGAACCGTGCAAATGTCGCTTGAGTTTGGTGGTAAATGGCTATGAAATGTTATGGGTTTGGCATATCTTTTCGTGTTCTTTTATGCTGGTTTTGCTGAGTAGATCCCCATTGATTGTAGCATATGGTAAATTGATATATCTAGTGAAGTCACTGCATGCTGCAATTCCTGTGTAACTGATGACATGATTTCTTATAATTGCAGCCGTTAGCTCCAGTATGTGAGGCATGCACAACAGAAAGGCCCAAAGACGATAACCTGAAAAAATCGATTTGGTCATGTCGATTTTGTACCTTAGAGAATGATGTGAAGATGGATAAATGCAGCGCATGTGGAACTTGGAGATACTCTTACGGTCCGCCAATAGCTACTGGGGCACCCAATCGTGGCACTTGACGGACTTGAAATCCAGATATACTCTTTTGTGGCCATAAGGAAAATGCAATTTCACTTCTGAAATGTTCTGAGTTCTGACAGGCATTTAGGGTTATTTTTGTGTTGATATCAATTTGGCAGATCGTACTGGTTGAATTTCTTGTTAATATTATTTATTCCAACTCATGAATGATTAAGTTCAGTAATTGAGTGATATTATTGCAATACTTCAATGTGGTGTTACTTTATTTGTGTGTGTGTGTGAGAGAGAGAGAGAGTAGTCGAGCTGGGACAGTTAGACATTCATTTCCAGCCTAGGACGACAATCAAGAGCCAAGTCCTCTTTGATTTCAACGTGGAATTTACGCCGAGGTTCGAAGAGGTAAGAAACATTAAGCCTTGGGTGATGTATGTGGAAGATTTCTTCACAAGAGCTGGTGGAGGGGGTTGTCCTCGTCGATCCCTAAAAAAGGTTCTTTCGCCTCTCGGTCTGATACCCTATTTGCAGCAATAAACAACGAAGCCGAGTATGAAACATTTATGTCCGGGCGTTGAATTAACTGGTCATGTGCTCTGACTCGATAGTGATGGTAAAACAAATTTATGGGGAGTTCGACATCAAGGATCTGAGGCTAGACCCCTATCTAGGCCTCGTAAAGAACAAAATGGACAAGTTCCATGTTTGAATGGAACATATCCCCAAGTCAGAGAACCAACAAGTGGATGCCCTCACCCGTCTAGCTTCAAATGCAGGCATGGAGAATTTAGAATATGTCCAGGTCGGACATAAAGAACAGGTGGCTATGGCCGGTAGCCAATTGCTGACAGTCGGGTTGACAACTCAGGCGGATGACCTTGGATGGGTGCATCCCATTAGAGCTTATCTTGAGGTCGGCACGTTGCCATCTAACCTTAAAGAGGCCAGACAGCTATGCACCTGAGAAGCCCGGTTCACAATCGTAGCAGACGAGCTATACAAGGGCGAGCACTCGACACCCCTGTTGAAGTGCTTAAGCGAATAAGAATCAGCACGCGTAATGAAGGAAATATACGAGGGAGTTTATGGAAATCACTCGGGGGATACTCTGCAATTTATTATGACACGTTTATAATAACAATAATAAAAGTTTTGCACAAAATGTGCGTATAACGTACGGTTGACCTGCGAGTATACACATATCCTTCGCCAAAAAGTCATATATAGAATTGCCTTTTTCGAGTCTAACCAATTAATTTTTTTTAATAATAATAATAAATATTTTCCACCAAAAAGGGTCTGCGAATTCACTGAGATATATGGACCAGCAATGTGTAGCATTGCCGTCGCATATGAGTCGCATAATTATTGGCATTTTTTGAGGCAAACACGTCATTCGAACAGTCGTTTCTGCAATCATGCTCATTGATGATGAAGTAATGATTATGAAACAACTTGAAACATTAGTTATCAATATAAATACTACATAAATAAAGTCCAAATAGTTTCATCCACATCCGCATCCCTATCACTATCTGTAGTACAAAAAAAAGTGAAAATGCATTTCATGGTCAGGATTGTGTAACTCCGCATCCCAATAATGGTAAAAATGATATTATTTTGTTTTAATAGTGGACTAATACGACACCCGTGTATTACACGGGTGCTTGCTAAAATTTTTTTTTCTTAAAATTTACAATTAATGAGAAAAAGTGGTTGAAAATTTAAATATTTTTTTATAAAAAAATATATATTATTATATATTTTAGTATGACACTTGTTACTTGTGCAACTTACCTGTGTTATATTATAATAATTTTTCTAACTTATAACATAACTACATTAAACATAAATATATTAATTGAAAAATAATTTTATTTTTCTAATGAATTTTAATAAATAAATTAATAATTATTATAAAGATAAATATAATTTATTTATTTTATATATAAAATATAGATGTCAAATCGAAGCTCATCAAAAGATGATTAATTTGATATATTATATATGTAAAACCGATAAAAAAATACAAAAGTTATGAACTTTTAAATAATGTAGAGAACAACTAAACTTTATTCATTTAATATAATAATAAATATAATATGTAATGTTGCCAAAGATCATGTAATATTCTATAAATATTTCAATGTAATTTTATAGATATTCTAAAAATATTTAAAGAATTTATTTACCATGGTTGGATTGAAAAGATATAATATGCAGTTATGTATGTGTCCAATTTATTTTTGTAAAACTATAGTATTTTTTTTAATTAAAACTATATAAAAAGTTATTGATTACATTAATTATATAAATTAAATAATATATAAAGCTAAATTTTTTCTTTTGGTATTTCGTGAATTATGTGTAATTTTTTTTATTATAATATTAAGCAAAAATATCCTATTTATTTTTTATTTTGGTAAAAATCCTATTTACACGGCATATAAGAATTCTATTTATTTTGGAATTGGAGGGGATCGGATTAAACAAAAATCCTATTTATGAAGTATTTTATTTTAAACAATTAGGGAATATATCCGAACCAAAAGCCAAAGCATGTAATGTTGCCAAGTAAGTTTCCGAAGCGTGCGAGGCAGCCATTTAGGCTCAGCACGTTTTGAAATTATATTAACAGGGGATTAAATGAGATCGGATTAAGCAAAAATTATTAAGTATTTTATTTTTAAACAATTAGGGAATATATCCGAACCAAAATCCAAAGCATGTAATGTTGCCAAATAAGCTTCCGAAGCGTGCAAGGCAGCCATTTAGGCTCAGCACGTTTTGAAATTATATTAAGAGGGGATTATTCATGTATTGATTTGAGTTAGAATAAATATTTGCATCAACTTATTTTCAAATGCATGTTCTTCCTCGTGAGACTGATGCCTATTTTCGATCAAATTAAGATCATAACGGAGTGTCAGCTCGAAAACAGTCGAGGTCTATCTGAAGAGTCGTCTCTGCTGTTAGCTTGGGCAGTGTTATTTTTTAGAGGGGATGACGTACCTTCATCCACGACAGACACCATTCTCTTCAAACGTGTCGACACTGACATGCTTGAAGTTGTTTTTATAGGGATGGACGTGAAAAGTCAGTTCCTTCTTTATGACGTAGATTTTTTTTTATTTAATATCTTTCTTTATGTAATATTATTAAATAATAATGAAATGAGAAAAAAAATATTTTTATTCCAGACTTTTTATTTATTAATGGCAATAAGGGTCTTCAATTTATTAGTTTACTCACATAACAAGAATCTTTCAAAACTTATTTTGTGCTTTTTATTTGCATAAATGATGAATGTTCATTTGCATACAAGAATAATTATGTAAGATAAACTGCCCTGTGGTTAAAATACGATAAACCGCGATTATCAAATCTCTGCATATTCGTTGTCTATCTGTTGCATAATTTATCGAATAATAGGATCACACTTATTCAATTATCGTCGCATGTCTGTCACATAATATATCACATAATTATTTATCACTAGTTAGAGTGAAATAATTATTATTAATTGGTAGTGTGAAAAAAGTTAATATATTTTTATTCCTCATACTATATTTATTATATTAAAGTGGAAATAACTATTTTCTCTGCTAATAAAAAGGGTGGTCACTTTTTCCATCATTATTTAAATAAATTAATTTGTACAACAACTGTTGTGTTCTAGTAAAAGAGAATAATATTTGGAAAAAAAAAAAGTAAAAGAGAATAATATATTACACTTTCAAAAAGTAAATAAGCTTTTTAAAGAATGCCATCATTGGGTGATGAAGTTTCACAGCTCAGAACTCGTTCCGGACACATATTCCAGAATGAGAACTTTTATTGTCACGAGCAGGTTCAATTTTCTTTCCTATTCTATTATATTATTATTGTTAGGGGCATCATACTGCATACATTAGGCAATGCCGTTTATCTATGTTAGGATTTGAAAATTGAAGCACAATATGAAATAAGCAATGCCGTTTATCTATGTTAGAATTTGAATATTGAAGCAATATACCCCCTCCGTTCAGAAATAACTAGTATTCGACTCTGTGCATTTGCACAGATATAAAAAAAATTAAATATTATAAGTTATATTTATGTATATAATATAAAAATTATAAGTTATATAATTGTATTATATTTCAAATATATAGTATTATAAGTTATATTTATGCATATAATATTAAAATTATAAATTATATAATAGTATTATATTTTAAAATTTAATCATTGGTTAAAATATATAGTACACACGATTTGATTGTATACGAATCACTATATTGATTGCATAAAATGTAATAAATATATACTTTTTATAATTTTGAGTGATCATGACCAATTAATTAGCTGAAAAATATTACATTTATTATAACAATTGCTTATGTGATTTTAAGAAATTTTACTATGACATAAAAAAAATTAATGTATTAATAAACAACCGCTTCATCATATAAAAAAATATTGATTTTAGTGTAATATATAATTTTATGTAACTTTCATATATTATTTAGTATAAAATAAAATTACTAATTTTAATATTAATTATTATATTATTCAATAAAAAATATAATTATTAATCAATTAACATAAAATATAATGATTTTTGTCTTAATTAACCCAGAAAAATGTAATGAAATATTTTCTTATTAATGAGATTGGGTGTGTTAATACCACATAAATAAAATTTATTAGGTTTTCTTTATTAGATTTTATTAATGATTTGTCACATAGGTAAAATTTATTAGGTTTTATTTATTAGGTAAAATTTATTGCTTAACTAGCAATTATATATATATATATATAGATTGTGGGTTCTAATGAAAAGAACAAAATTACGTTTGTGAAGGAATTTATTATCTTTACATAGGTTTCTCTCTCCTTTATCTCCTAAATTATAGTATTTAAATACATTTTTAATACATTTCTCTCTCCTTATCAATTTTATGGTTATCGAGAGGTAGGCATTTACTCTGTAGTTCCCTTACTTTCTGTTTCTCTTGTGGAGTAAAGAGTATTGGTATTTCTTTCACCTTCCCCTCAAAATTTCGTACAACCTCAACATAACTTTCATGAAAAATTCAAAATTTTTGTGAAATAATTTCAAAATAAACATGGAGCCAAATTTTGAAGAGAATTATTGTGTTTGATTTTTTATATAAAACTAGTGTAGAGCCTGTGTGTTGCACATTAGACTTATTCTTCAAAACCTTTTTAAAACTTTTTTTTTTTAATTTTTTTTTTTTTGAAAATTAATCACTGAGTTATGGCAATAAGATAAATAATATATATGAAATCTCATGTATACCCAACAAAAAATAGTATTTATTTTCACATATATATTAATAAACTCATATAATTGTTTTGTGGGCCAACTAAATGTGAATTGAATTTTTAAATACTGGTTATTTTGGGCACAACAACAAACATAGATAATTAACCTTAAAAATTGGTAATTTTAGTTACCAGTCCTGTAGACCCAACTCACCAATATGGGTCTTTTCTTAAAACAGTACTCAACTCAATACTAAGTCATAGACAATTTCATAAACTTCAGCCCAAAACCAAATAAAACAAACATCAAACGGCTGATATAAAGTCAATATTGATGGACGGCTAAGATTGTATGGAGTCAAATGTAAATAACATGAACAACATAAATAGCATAACACGTCTATTTATACTTGACACCGCCCATAGTATGGAGTGTCATTTTAAATGTTACAAAGAGATGTTAGGGTGTGTTTTATTTTTTCGTCTCTTCCATAATTTTGTCTGAAAATCAACACCCCACATATGTCTTCATCCTGTTCGGGCCAACCCATTAGCCAGATCTACAAATCCGGCCGATTTCTACAGATAGCGGGAGCTGGTGGTTGATGATGGCTCCAACAGGTGATTCAAAAGAAGGTCAACGGGTGATACTCAAATTGCTCACACTGTCACCATGTTCAAGAAGGTGAGGTCGTCTTTCTTTCCAACCGCTCCGTTTTGTCTGAAAGGTAATGCCTTTTCCCATTTTCTTAGAGAAATAATAGAGTCTTTGTTGATACTTGATATGTTTGTAAGTTTCTTAGAGAAATAATAAAATCTTTTAACAAAGGCGCAACAAATGCCCATATGAAAAATAATTAAACCATACTTACTAACATTGGTTCTTATACTTTTTATCTATGTAAATAAATTTATTTGTATTTTGTCAAATGTAGTTCTGTCAAATAGATCAAAAGACCAGAACTAATAAAAGTATAGTAATCATTAGTTTTATTGCTTCATTATATTAGGAACCATAATAACCTGATGAAGACAGAAATGTTATACTATTTGTTAAGAGTCGATGCATTTAGGATCCTTTTATGATAATATTGGACTCTATCTATTAAAGATAATTTCTTGTATATAATTTAATTGTATTTTTTTATCCTGTTATGAGTCTAATTAATTATATATTCCACATTGTTTTTGCACGAGGTACAATGCGTATATACACAAGGAACATTGGCAAAATCATGTATAGTAAGGTGATTCTCTAATTAAATTCTCCTATATTGATTTGTATAACATCTATTTTTATAGTTCTTATAATAACATGAGATTTTTATTTTATTTTATTTTTGTTTTTTTGTCCGATTCAGTGCCTGAAAGAAGCAAATTGAAAATACACAATAATTAGATCGAGAATAAAAATGTCAATCGCACATAAGATCTTTGTGTATGATATCTAATTTATTATACATTTTTTTTTTTTTTGCATGAGGCGTTTGTGACAGGGATATCAATTCAAATTGGTAGATTGACAACTAAAAGAATGTAACACTTGACATGTAATTGTTGTACTAAATTTTTATATATTAATTATTTATACATTGAATTGTAATGTTCATGATATATTTTATTTTATATCATGCGTTGGAGAACCAAATCGAAAATGCACAATAACTTGATCAAGAGTAAACACGTCAACCGCACCTCGATCATATTTACACATGAGGTATACAGGTACAATTATATAAACTATACATAAACTTATGGGTTCATTAAAAACTTGGAACCGGAATAATGTTTTCTTGTTTGCAGTTTTTTCAACTCGCCTGCCTTTTACTTGTCGAGCAACGTTTGCCATCCGAATTCTCCACTCCGTATATTTGTTCTTGTTAATATCCCCCAAATATCATGTTGGTTGAAATGAAAATAGACAATATATGACTAATTAGAATTGATAAATTTTCAGTGCATATCTGTATAGTTTTGAATAAAGGATAGACAATATTAACCGGAAAATAAAAGAAATATGGACAAAGCAAATCATATAACGAAAACCTGGAATGATGCTTTTTCGTTTGCTTTCTTTTCGACTTATCTGCCTTTCTTTTTGAGTGTTGTCTGGCTTCTTAATTCTCCATCTAACATATTTGTTCTTGTTAGTGTCCCTAAATCCCTAAAATATCAAAAAACAGTCAGTAGTAAACGGAAAATAAAAGAAATATAGACATAACTAAAGAAGACAAATGGTGAGTATTTTACCGTAGGATAATAAATGATACTCCAAGAAATTGAAGTTAGATTTATAGAAGATGGATTTATATGTGTTAGATAAGCATGTCTCATATATTGAGAAAGAGATAAGCATAAAAGTTGATCGGTAGAGATAAGTATAAATGTTTACCATATATTATAAATGATAAACCCAAATATGGTGAAACAAAATCTTGATCAAATCTACCCAATCGCAATCAGATATATGGCAATGAATTGTGTGATTTTGTTTAAATTTTTTTGAAAATTCAAACGGGTTAGGCGGGTTATCCAAATTTTTTATCGAAAACAGAAAAAAGAAATACTTATTATAGTAAGTATGAGCCGAGATTTTGAAATGCTTTTACGTTACATTTTTAGATTTTTTTAGATTTTCTTTTTATATATTAATAGATTATTAAAATTTATTAAAAATAAATACGTATAAGAGTTTTGTTTAAATAAATCTCTACATGATAATAATTGAGATATTGACAAAAAAATTCACATTCAATTAATATCTTATAACATGCAGCACAAAAATTATCGCTGATTCAAAATTAAAAATTTCGAACAACAAATTGAAAATTTTGTACATTATCAGAAATAAGAGCATGTTTTAGTTAAGTTGTTAGAAATTTGTGGGTTAAAATGTTTGGGATAAGAGTTTTGTTTAAATAAATCTCTACATCTCTACTTGATAAGAATTTGGATATTGACTAGAATTCAAATTTATTTACTATCCCATAATATGCTGCCAAAATTCTTTCGGTAACATGTTGAAAATTTTCAAAAAAAAATTTGCTATGTTTCTTATTTGTTTAGGCGGGAATTTCTCTTATTTTTGGCTTAGAATTATTTAGGTTCCCTTTTTATATAATAATAGATGAGAATCAAATACTACTAATAACAATGACCTCAAATATACAAAATCATGCCAGAAAAATTTTCTTTTTTCGACTTGAATGTGGCGCCAACGAATTCGGAAACATCAAGCAATGAGGAGATTGAGAGCAGGCCAGGAAATTTTTCTTTTTTCAATTTGAACGTGGCGCCAACGAATTCGGAACCATCAAGCAATGAGGAGATCGAGGATGGTACCTTGTTACTTGATTTGATTGTGGATCCACATCAAGATATTGAAACTCCATTAATAGAATTAAAGTTAACCAGTTGCAAGAAGAAGATGATGGAGACAATTTGGCACTGAACTCGGGTACGTACTCATTTACAGAACATTTGGCTATTATATTATTACTCTTAGAAAACAGAATTTCTTATTTGTAATGTGTTTTCTTATTTCATCATTTTTTTTCTTGAATTTAGAGTTNGTGTTAATTTCTGTGAGATCTTTGATTCCGTATTAACATAAATATATATTGTTCATTGTATTTTATGAATAAGTTAGATTGGGGTCGAGTATATATTTTTTGAATTTGGCCCTGCCTCTGTTGTATACAGTCCATTTATACTCCAGACCTATGAGCCAAAATGGTTTCTACAAGTGTTTTCTTTTTTTAATCATTTTTCATCTTGTTTTGCACTTCTTGAGGAACTTACATTTACATATTAAATATTTAAAAAAAAAACAAGTAATAAAAGTTATTTAGTTTTAAATTGTTAGAAATAACTCAGTTTTTAACTATTTTATGATGTTCATAGGATCACAAGAAAGAAGACAAAAGAAAAACTTGTCTAATGAGCAAAGATGGGACAATCTATAATGCTTTACTATCAAGAAGCGTCAACGGAAAGTTGAAACGAGACACAACAAAAGAGGTCTCTACTTTACTATCCGTGCCTATACGAACAGTTCAACGTGTTTGGAAATGAGCAAAAGATACTTCAAATGGAGCATTAGTAGACATGTCTCACAGAAGAACGAAAAATTGTGGACGAAAGAGAGTGTACATCGATCCTCATCGAGTGGGCGAAATTCCATTACGCAAGCGAACGACTCTGAGATCGCTTGCATATAGTCTAAAAGTGAGCCCAGCAACATTATGCAGAAATGTGAAAAGAGGTCTTATTCGCCGCCACTCAAATATCATTAAGCCATATCTCAAAGAAGATCACAAACTAGCTCGTTTGCGATTTTGCATATCAATGCTCGAAGTACATAGCATTTCTCATGAGCCGAAGTTTGTTGGTATGTACAATATCGTGCATATTGATGAAAAATGGTTCTATATGACAAAAAAATGCGAAACTTATTATTTACTTCCAGAAGAAGAAGAGCCATTGCGCAGTTGCCAAAATAAGAACTTTATTGCAAAAGTAATGTTTCTTGTTGCTATGGCTCGCCCACGATTTGATGATGAAGGAAAAGAAGTTTTTTCTGGAAAAATAGGAGTCTTTCCGTTTGTCAAGATGCTACCAGCGCAAAGAAAAAGCTGAAATAGAGAAGCTGGAACTTTGGAGCTCAAACCGATTACCTCTGTCACACGAGAGATAGTAAAAATATTTTTGATCGAAAAGGTCATACCAAAAATTCAAGAAGTGTGGCCAAAAGAGGATTTCGAAAAGATCATCTTCATTCAGCAAGATAATGCATGAACTCATGTTGATCCAACCGATGCAGAGTTTCAAATGGCTGGTTTACAAAATGTTTTTGATATTAGATTAATGTGTCAACCATCGAACTCTCCGGATTTAAATATTTTGGATCTTGGATTTTTTAGTGCCATTCAAGCTTTACAACATAAGACTCATCCGAGAACAGTGGAAGCACTTATCCAAGCAGTTCAAAAGTCATTTCACGAGTACCCTCCAAGAAAAGTGGATCATATTTTCTTGAGTCTGCAGCTATGCATGCGAGAAATAATGAAAGTAGGAGGCTCCAACAAGTATAAGATCCCACACATGAATAAGGCCGGATTGGAAAAGGAAGGTCGTCTTCCTAAACAAATTACTTGTAATTTGAGCCTTGTCCAAAGTGTAATCCATATGCTAGCATAATATTTAGAATTGATTTGCAAATGTAATAATGATAAACCTTTAGTACTCATTTGTTCATATGCTTGAGTTGAGTATATGGCTCTTTTTTCCTTTGTTATCTTTACAGTAATTTTTTGGTTATGGCTTGTTTACAGTGAATGAATATGAAATGTTGAAGGCGTAAAGCTTTTGAAGGATGGTTTTTTTAACCTTCAAAGTTTCAAACAGTGGGAACTTTCCGGGTTTTTTTTTTAACCTTCAAAGTTGATAGTCATATTACTCTGTCTCTCTTTATTTTTCGTTTGGAAACAGGTTTACATATTGTGCATGGGAACTTCTGCTCAAATTCATGAATCAGATTCCTCATTTCATTTCAAGATGCTTCAAACAGTATTTAATCCTGTATATATTTATATGTTAAAACAATTGATTTGATCATTTCATTTTATAAATTAATGTTATGTGAACAGATTTCTGAAGCAATCACATGTTAGAAATTACACGAGAAGTTTCAACGGATTCCCAGCCTTCCTCACTTCTCAAGAGCACGATAAGTTGGCTAGTAAATCTCATTTTCCCTAATCAAAATGTTATTTCAAATTAAAACTAACTGGCAATGCTTAACTCAGGTAATGAGCAAGTCCTATCAATATTCCCTAGCATAACTTACCATCTTCACACCACAAGATGTTTGGATTTCATGTGATTCCCCGAAAACATCGGCCGGAACCCGACAGTCAAGAGAGACACGATTGTGGGCATGATCGACAGCGGAATTTGGCCGGCGTCCAACGAAAGCGGCTTCGGACCTCCTCCCAACAAATGGAAAAGAGCTTGCAATGGCAGAATCAACTTCCTTGCAACAAGTACACACTCACACTCACACTCTCATTTCATACTCCAAAAAAGATAGAAAACAATATATATTTATAATCAGCAATTAATCAACGTTGCTCACTACTACACTGACGAGTCGGCAAGGGACCTGATCGGGCACGGGTCCCACACGACATCGACGGCCACATATAACCACGTCCAGGGGTCCCGTCTGCAAGGGGAGGTGTCCCGTCTACCCACGTGGCGGCCTATAAGGACGAGTACCAGACGGCAGATCTGCTGGCGGCGTTTGACGATGCGATTGTGGATGGGGACTCCCTATCGCCAAACACCCTCTCCCGAAGGAGGCACCAACTCTCCTCAGAATTGAGCTGACAAAGTCTGTCATGATGAATGCATGATTTTTCGAGTAGTTTATGCACCCGACTCTCGTTCTTGTTGTCCGAGAACAACCTTCTCAAGTCATACTAAACCTGATGGCTCCATATATCATCCTTATATTGTATACAGTGAAAGCTTAAGTGGAAATCGTGGGGATGGAATGGTTCTTTATGATTATTTTGTATTACCACGAGAGTTTCATAAATGTAATCCAACATCATATTAACTACTCAAGACAGAATCACCAATTCACAATGCATATCCTCAACATTATGCATTCAGTAAACCAATATTTTCCAATAAACCAATATTCACCAAAAAATAAATTTTATGCTACATGAGAAAACTAAACAACTTCAATTACAAACTCAATATCCACACCCAAAAATAATTTGGAGAAACATCTTCAACATTGAAAGTATTACTTTCTGAATCTCTGGATTGGCATGGAGCTCTCCTTCATCATAGTATAACTTGTTTAAATCAAACTCATAATCACCAGGAAGATTGATATTTTTTGATTCTTTGTCTTCCATATTAAGAACAGTACCTTTTTTGATTCTTGTTCTTCCATCTTCACAAATATACCTTCACATGCCTTCAATTTACCATCTTCTTCTTTCACAACTCCATTTGTAATGTTTTTAGGATCATTACAATTAACATGTTCATACTCTGTATATAAATTAAGATTGGAGGAGAATATAACAAAATTCTAAAAGAATGGAAAATAGGGGATATAAAAATCTCCATTGCAATTGTATCGGCGGGTAAATAAAATTTNGGGTGATTATCTGAAGAAGAAGAAAAAAAGTGCTTTCATGTTGGGAATGAAGTTAGAGAGCTTATAGATAAGGATACGAATAATTAAAAAAATACTACAGTAACAAGCATTAACTAAACAACCTTCGAAATTTTAGGATTTTAGGATTTTATCAAACTAATTAATTGATAGTTATCTAAACGATAATTAATATGAAAAAAGAAGTACACACTCAAACGACAATTATTTCTGAACGGAGGGAGTATGAAATAAGCAATTATTTATGAGAGAGAGAGAGAGAGAGAGAATAGGTAAATGGAAAGGATACTGATTGAATGTTTTAGGACTTGGTTTGAAATAAATATATCCATTCAAAATGAACTTTTTAGTTAACCATAACTAATTTTAAAAAATGTGATATGATTAGTTGTTCATGTAATTTTGAGTTTATATTAAAATAATATTTAAATACAATAACTAAACTTTTTTTTTTTATCGCTAAATGTAAATGTAAATATATAGATCAAAACTAGTTCGGACAACCGGTCAACGACATACAAAAGCGTAATGGGAAACCACAAGTTGGCTCCTCATTCTCAAGATAAAGATATACGAGGCCAACCACAAGTCGGTTGGTCACTCAAAAGTCACTAGAAACAAAATGCAAGGAAATGCAAACGAGTCCCCCGAGCTCGGCATTTCGTCCGCTCGGTAGTCGTCATGTCGGTACGCACACGTGTAAGGCCCACTCTCATGAAGCCTCGCTGGTGTCGGGTCTAGCGGCGCTAGGCCGAGGGGGTAGCGCCGCTATGGGTGACGTGGTCGGGTCATACGCCAAAACAAATATGCTGAAAGTCGGGGCTAGCCGCTAGGCTAGAGCTAGCGGCGCTAGTGATGTCGTGGCACAGGACGAGTCGGGGCTAGCGGCGCTAGTGTTGACGTGGTGCGTGCTGGACAAGTCGCGGTTAGTGGCGCTATCCGACGCTAGCGGCGCTAGTCTCACAGGTGCTGCAGCCTCAGTTGGTCGCTAGGGCACCTAACAGCGCTAGGCTTTGAACGCTAGCGGCGCTAGTACCTGGAGCTGAGCACCCGCATCTGCGCTACCTCCTCGCTAAGCCGCATAGCGGCGCTGGGCCTCCTACTAGCGACGCTAGGCCCTTCCTTAGCGGCGCTAGCACCTGGGAAGAGCCACGCCCGGGGAAACCTTCCCCCTCCCAAACAAACAATCTCCAAGGCCTTCCGGCCACCTCAAAACCTCAACAATCAAGCACCAAAAATGACTCTTAAAGCCCAAGACTCCTCCTCTCAAATTCAACATGCACATTCGGATAAGTTGCAAAAATAGTTCGATAAATATGGGTTTTTACCTTGCGGATTACAAGACTCGGGCCTTGGTATTCATTCTCAAACACCAACCGATTTCTAGCATTCCAAATAAAGCACACGGTAGCCGCTAGCGCCTCTTTCTTCAACTTGGTTTGCCAACCACTCCCACCCGCCTCCTTCTTGATCCATTTGAGAGCTCCCTTGAGTGTGGACGGCCTATGCTGGAGGCTAACCCAAGTACGAATCTCCTCCCAAATCTCCGAGCTAAAGGTACATTCAAAGAATAAGTGGCTCGAAGATTCTTTCGCAACTCCACAAAGAGGGCATATCGGATCTTCCTCAAGGAAATCGAGTCGATCTCTTGTCCAGAGCCAATTAAGGACCCCTAACCAAAGGATGAAGGAGTGCTTGGGAGTATTATACGGGCCCCAAACTACCCCATTCACGGCACCATAGTTCCTCCAGGTCTTAAGAAGTCGTAGCACTTACTAGTTCCATCTTGACCTTCTCGAGATTTTCACCCTTGAAGAAAGGCTTCCGCACCACGCTCACTCCCCGCCTTTTCAACTAAGACTTCCGGATCTCAAAGAGGGTTTGGAAGAGAGGTGAGTCCTTCGGTCTAACTTCCCAATCCCAAATGGAGTTCCCCTTCAAAGAAATATTGTGAATCCATTTGTGCCACAAGGTGTCCTTCTTTGCTTGCATGTTCCAAAGTGTCAGGGTGAGCAACGTTTGGTTCCACGCATTCAAATCCCTAAGCCCCAAACCACCTTCCAAGCACAATAAGCATAAGTTATCCCAAGCCATGGGAGCGCTCTTCGATCCCCAAAGGAACCTTCTACATAGTTGGGTGACTTTCGTTCTAATTATGTCGGACAAGTGGAAGATCTCCATCCAAAATCACACAATGCCTTGGATTACCGAGCTAAGGAGTTCCAATCTTCCGACATAGGAAAGGGTATGCCCATTCCACCCACTAAGTTTCCCTTCGATTTGCTCAATCATATCATCGAAGAGCCTACCAGTGATTCGGTCCGCGGAGAGGGGGACGCCGAGATACCGAAAGGTCATTGAGCCACACCGCAAGTTGGTATTTTTAGGATTATAGCTCGACTATCGTCCTTGACTCCGGCCAAGTAGATATTGGACTTTAGCACATTCATCTCAAGCCCCGTCTTAGCTCCAAAATCCTTAAGGCAATTCATGAGAATTTGGATTGACGGGGGATCTTCACGAGAGAGAAGCATGAGGTGATCGACGAAGGCAAGATGCGAGATTTTTAATTGCTCGCACATCGGATTGTAGTTGAAGTTTGTGCTGACCGCCGTGTTGCTTTTAATAAGCGGAGAAAGGTACTCCATACAAATCACAAAAAGGAAAGGTAATAGGGGGTCACCTTGCCTAATGTTGATTTGATGTAAAAGTAGGAGGAGAGAGATGATTCGAAGTGATTGTTAGTTAAAATTATATGAGTGATTAATAGTACATTAAAGCTGATGTGATGTATAAAAATAATTGATTGATATTATTGAATTGTATTAATAATAATAAGGATAATTGAATTGAATTAAAAATAAGTTAGATTTTAAGTACCAGTATAAATTGAGTTTATTTATAAACAAACATAGCCTTACACTTACACTTGAGAAATTGAAAAAACTAAATATTACATGAATATTTTTCTAGTCAACTCTCCAACTACAGAACCTGGGGAGCCATTTATTTTCTTGTGCATTTGAATGTACATGAGAAGGAATGATTGAAACATAACAAATTGTTACAATTAAAGCCTTAGCCAAAGATCCCCACTTATGAATGATGTATTAAGATATGGCACTGCCTCCTCAAAACTCAGCTCTTTAGAATAAGGTACTCTCCCTGTTCTGTTTGCTCCCCTGCCACTGCACTCGTATTCTCCAAATACCACCATTCTG
>BKCP01007404.1:888305-957529 GCA_008636005.1 Striga asiatica
ATCCGGGCCAGAGGTCGCCTTCAACTGCTCGACCCGCCTCTGATGTTGTGCTTCCCCAATTTTGTTGTATCGGGTCCGAGACTAGGGTTTTGCAGTAGTTCCTTTCGGCGGGCTTCGGTTTTTCGAAATGAATTCTCGAGCTCTGGTCGCCGGCGGGTATGCGGTGGTGTTGGGCGGAGTGAGGATCAGTGGGTGGGGCGAGGCTCTGGTGGCTGCGGCGGGTCGCGTCGGGGCTGTCGGAGTTAAGGGACTGAGCCGTCTCACCCCCCCGTTCGGCTAGTGGTGTTAGGCGGCGACAGGGGCTCCGGATCACTCGAGATCGGCTAGTGGTGTTAGACGTTTTCGAGTGAGGCTGGTGTGGGGCGTGTTTCTTTGTTCCTCCGGTTGGATGCGGGTCTTCTCGGGGTTGGTTCGGGCTCGGGTTTCAGCTTCTGTATAGGCGGTTCGGCAGTTTCGGAAGCAGTGCCTCGGGCTTGGGCTCTTCTTGGGTTGATCGTTTCTCCGCTGGTTTGGGCTCGTTGGTTGGCTGGGGAAGGGCTCTCTCTATTGATTTATAAGTTTTTGTTTTAGTTTTGGTATGTTTTGAGTCTGTGTTTGTGATTTTTGGTCTTGTTTTTAAGGTTTGGGCTGTTGGCCCCGGTTCTGATTCCCCTGTGGGGGGCGTTTCATATTCTCCTGTGGGGAGCGTTCGTAGTTGGTGTGTTGGTGTCTTTTAGTTGTGTGTTGTGTGTTTTCTTTTCTAGTGTGGCTAGCGAGGCTCTAGGCGGTTTCGATCCGTCCTCTCAGTTTTTAGTTCTTGGTTGTAATATTCAGCCTTGGGCTGCTTTCTTGCACAGTTGTGCGTTTTGATATATAATATGCCTATCCTTTCGGGNNNAGTTTTAAACTCTCTTTAACCTTAACCATATACATTACAAGAATGTGATGAAACTCCAATAGAAAATTCCAATGGAAAATAATTCCAATGTAATTCCAACGGCATTTCCAGTGGATATTCCAATGCTATTATTTCCGTTGAAATTTTTCAATGGATTCCAACGGAAATTCCAACAAAAATATTCTGTTGGAATGAGTTTTTCATTGAAATTTCCGTTGGATTTTGATGATTCCAACAGTACATTTTCCATCAATTGAAATATGAGTGAAAATAAAAATTACAACGGAAATTCTTACGGTAAAAAACTGTCAGAATAATAGCCGTTGGAATGATCAAATTCCATCTAAATTCTCATTCCAATGGAATAAATTCCCTTGGAATTTTCGTTGGAATCATTTCAACGGAAGCTATACCATTGGAATATTCGTTGGAATTTTTATTGGAATATATTACCGTAGAATTTTTCGTTGGAATATAACATTTTTTTGTAGATTTAAATTAATTGTACTCCACAATAGGCAATTTTAGTTTAATGAATCTTTATTGAAAAAAAAAACTAAATAACCATTTAAGAAAAATATAAGAACTAAATAAAAAATAAATTTAAACTTACATTAAAAAAGGGATAAATTCACATAACTCACCCTAATATACACGCAACGATTCATTAATAATATGCACCTTCACGCTAATGTGATTGAATTATATACACACAACTAACATTTTTGATATCTTGATCGAGTAGAACAATAAAAGAACAAAATCTAAAAACTTATATTTTATTATTCATCCATATTAATTAATTTTATCATGATTATTTCACATAAAGAAAAACAAGATAAAAATATACAGTATGAAAATAAGTGAAAATAAAGCTCAATTATTTTAAATCAAATAATACTAAAATGTTTTTTTTTAATAAATAGTGTCCCTCATAATTTCGGCTTGGGCGGTCGCCTAACTGGCCCAGCCCCAGGGCCGGCCCTGCTCTATAGCTAGAGGTATTTGGTGATATCCCTGTGAGGCATCCATCATACTCAATAGCTCGCACCCTGCCGTCGAATCCACTAGTTGATCAATACGCGACAAAGGATAGTGATCCTTCGGACATACTTTGTTAAGATTCCTGAAATCGGTACACATATGCCATTTGTCCTCCACTTGTTTCACCATAACTTGGTTCAACAATCACTTTCAGAAAATGAATAGGTCTGATATGCTCTGCTTGCAACAACTTCTCGACTTCTTTCTCAATTATAGTATCTAGCTCAGCTCTGAAATGTCACCTCTTCTGCTTAACCGTTCTCATCTTGGTATCGACATTTAGCTTGTGCTCGGCTACCGTAGGATCAATGCCCACAAGCTCCTCAGACGAGAAAGCGAAAACATCAACATACTCCCTTAACAGCCTAACCAAGTCAGCTTTAATGTCCTCCTTGAGTGCTTTTCCAACCTTCACGATCTTCATTGGCTCCCCTTCGATTAGCTCGATCTCCATGAGCTCGTCCTAGGAAATCATCGCAGTATGAGCCCCCTTTATTCCCCTCTCGAGCTTTCCCCTTCACTCTTTCACTTTCTTCCCGCCTTCAACATTATTTGATAACATGTCCTAGCTGATCGCAGATCCCCAATGATCTCTCCCA
The DNA here is from genome assembly GCA_008636005.1 of Striga asiatica. Classification (NCBI taxonomy): domain Eukaryota; kingdom Viridiplantae; phylum Streptophyta; class Magnoliopsida; order Lamiales; family Orobanchaceae; genus Striga; species Striga asiatica. Next base: position 890,826 of record BKCP01007404.1, read on the forward strand.
CAAGTTCCCCCACCGAGAATTTCATTTTCATGCAATACGTCGACACCGTCGTCTGGAAAGAGTTCAAGATCAGTCGACCCAAAATGACATTGTAATCTGATTCTGCCTTTACTATTAAGAATCGCACCATCTCAACCTTCCTAAGAGAAGGAGCTCCCTAAGCTACTGGAAACTGCACCTCCCCCAAGGGTACCACCTCAGCTCCACTAAATCCAAACATAGAGGTTCTAACAAGCTTTATCTCCACGTCTAAGTCCATCGGTCTGAAACATTCGAAGAACATAATGTTTGCCAAGCTCTGTCTCAACAAAAGTCCTCTCCACATCACATCCCACGATCCCCGCCGTCCCCACCAAAGCATCATTATGGGCGACCAAAATTCCCTGTTAGTCATCAGCTCTAAACTTCAATTCTGGCATAGCTTGCAATTTGGACCTCCACCACATTTTCCCAGTCAGCCCTTAGATTAGCTCGCCTTACATTGTTAGAATCACCATCAGTTAGCCCCCAGAGATAATATGAACCACCCCCTTTTTGGGAGACTTAACTTCTGGCTCCTCCAACCTTCTCCTTTTATCTCCTACCTCTTTATCTTCTTTTTTCTACCTATCTTGTACCACAAACTCTTTTCAATTCCCCGCTCGTATTAGCCTCTCAATCTCATCCTAGAGCTCCTTATAGTTGTTCGTCCAATGACCATAATCACCATGGTACCTACATAAAGGATCTCCTCAAATTGGAACTTGCCCCTTCTTCTTAGGCAGAGGATGAGGCTTCCCCAGCATGGTAGAGGCTTCCCCAGCATGGTAGTATCCCCCCACTTCTCCAGGGTCTCATAGACCTGACCTCTAGGTAACGCCAATGGTGTATAATGCTCATACTTAAATCCCATACGCACTTTATCATCTCCCCTAGCATCTCTAACCCCTCGACCTCTTGTTGTCCGACCTATGCCTCTCCTTTTGCTCTCTCCCTTTATCTCAATCATTAAGGAGAAAATCTGCCTCCGTTTTCTCCATGTTCATTTATTTGGTACAATGCTCCAATAGCTCGTCGTATGATCTAGCTAGTTTCTTACCTGGGGAAAATTCAGCAATGACCTGGGTGGAGACCTTGCAAGAGACTTCTTGCTTTGATCTCTTCCAACGCCGATAGGACCTCCATACAAACTCGTGCATATTGAGCTACATACTCCCACAAGGATTCATTCTCGGGTTGTTGCATATTGATTATCTGAGATAGGTCTTCTCATGATTCTGAGCACCAGAAAATTGGTTTATGAACAAGGAACTGAACACATTGAATTTGTAGATAGAGCTTGCAGGTAGTTGGTGGAACCAATCTTGGGCAGAGTCTTTCAAGGTCGTCAAAGGCCCTGCAACAAAACCGCATCACTGTATCGGTGCAAAACCTACAGATTCTGAAAACTCCTCAAATGCCTATCTGGATTCGAGGCCCCATCATAGACCATGCTGGACTTCCTGAACTTCTTAGGTAGATCAACTTCCAAGATGTCATCAGAAAAGGGATGACCTTGCACCCGCGGCTGTCGCTGCCCCTTCACTTTGGCCTGAAGCTCCCTAATCTGATTAGCCATACGTTCCAACGTCATGTCTTTCAGTGGCATATTAGGAATCGGCTACATAATAGACCTCTCCTATTCTTCTTCTCGCCTCCTCCCGCACAGTAATGGTTTAGAGATAGCCAGAATGTGTTGCTCCACCACCGGAACCATCTATTGAACCACTCCCGTCGGTTTATCTACCACCAGTTCTGGCTGCTCACCCACCGCTGCCAACTTCTCTGTTGCCGTCTAAGGCTGCGACACCCTCGTTCTACGAATGGCCTCCGCAATAATCTGATCCAGCTCCCCCTAGTAAGTTGTATCACTTGCTCAGTACCTTCTATCGGAGCTCCTTGACCTTGTGTCTGCATAACAACCTCCCTACCTTTCCCTTGACTGTCCAAAACCCGATGTAGCTCCAGCCTCAAGGCCTGGTTCACCTCTGGCAAGTTCATCTGGGGCGTCCATCGCCCCCTCGCTACCGACCCATCCCGGAGGTGGCCCTACACCAAAGTGCGATTTGGCTGCCCAAACCACCTCCAAACTCTCATCCATATACCTCCTCAACCTTTCATCCGCCATAGTCGTCTTCTCCATCTTAGCTTCCTCTGCAACTAGTAGAGAAATAGAGTTATAGTACAGAACGACGTCAATTGATGTGCAGTTTCACCTCAAACTAGCTCTCTAAGATTCCTCGACCATTTGGCTAGTCAGAGACCTGCAAATACGCCGGGAGATGTTCCCGGCCTTAAACTTCTGACGATCAAGTCAGTAGGATGATATGGAAAACTGTATGGAAGATATACTGAAAACTTAGAGTGTTGGAGTGATTAACCTCTACCGTTTCCCAAATTTACCTATTTATAGAAGATTATTAGTTTCATAAACAAGCTTCTCCCCTGCCCGACTGCCGAAGGCCTGCCTAACTGCCCTTTCTGCCCGAAAAGGTTTCCCTGGTTACTAGACTACCCGTAGGTATGCCCGATGGTTATTTGGCTTTAATCCTACCAGTCAGATTACCTATCCTTTTTATTCACAACTCTACACGTGTCCCTTGTTGACTGCCTGGACTTGACCTACTATGCAGGTCAATCCACTACCTACTGGGTTCATTTGCCGAACTACTTGTACACCCGAGCTATAAAATTTCGAGCTCCTCGATGTCCGAACTATAATCTATTATGTATTTGCCGTGTTATCCGAGCTCCTTATATCCCGAGCTTCAGACATTGACATGTTCGTCTGAGCTCCTTATATGTCGAGCTATATACATTGATGTGTTGTCCGAGCTCCTTATATGCCTAGCTCCCTATATGTCGAGTTGTAGATACTCTTTAGTTATTCGAGCTATTTGAATGCATATTACTCTGAGCTAAATGACCCAGCTAACCTTCGGTTTATAATCCGAGCTTACCATAACGTTCAACCGAGCTATCTTCATATGTTATATCAGTTAGTTTATTTCATTTTTAAAATAACCTCTATCATATTAGTGAAACGCAAATATGCAGTAGTCTATCTAACTGTAAGTTAGTCATATTTTTTATAACAAAAAATGCGTATATATGCTATAAAATATATGTTTTTATTTATATTATATTTTAAAGTGAGAAATGCTATAAGTACATAATAGTGTACATAGAGGTGTATAGTCACATTAAGTGGGTCCTATCAAAAATAAAAAATTAATTGGACATCACTTCATGTGAGTGTATGTACACCTTTATGTACATTTATTATGTACTTATAACATTTTTCTTTTAAAATTGAATGTGATATTTAAGTATAAATGTTTATATATTTACTGAAAAAAATATGTGTGGCTCAGACCATAACAGAAGACCTGTCCGGATGAAATGGTTGGCCACATTCTTTATTATTATTTAAATTTATTTTTCGATAACCGTTATGTGGTGAAAAAACTAGCACATTTTAATAATGGATTTTAGTGAAAAAACTAGCATTGTTTAGAAGTCATTATTGCTTTTCCAAGAATGTCACCACTGGCTAGGATGTTTTACACTTTTCGACTGCGGGTCTGTATGTCACGCTTTTACCTTAGCATCGATCAACTCGGGTACTAGTGTAACGACATTTCTGAAAAGCGCCATCATACCATTTTTTTTTTTTCAAAAAGTTTAATCAAATGTTAACCCTTTTTTTCTAAATGTGTCATTTTCAAATACCCTTTTAATTTAGTCAGTTTCCTTCCACATTAGGTTCACTTATATGTTTGGAGATCTCCATAACTTTCAATTCCTTAATTGCGCAAAAACACACGTTATCAGTTTATGGAACTTGCAAATCTTGGTCAAGATCCTCACCTTATCCTCCATGGTTGGTTCAAATCATACCATGAATACGTCAGGGATGTTTGTGTGAAATTGTAGGTTGTCCTTTCTTATAACTAGTACAGATCCCGTGCGATGCACTGGGTGCATAATTTTAAGGCTATTTATCCAGGCTTATAATTCTATCAGTTATGCTAAGGAGCCAACAACCAATGAGACAGCTTCATGTGGGGCTGTCCCACATTGGAGCTATGTGGGACCGCCCCACATGAAGTTGTCTCATCAGTTGGCTCCTTAGCATTATTGATAATTGTATACATGAATAAAGAAAAATATACAGGATATATATAGTACGTGACCGTGCGAAGCACGAGATATATTTATTTGGAGAATATTATATTATAAGATGTAATATTCAATAAAAGTTTATAATACGCAAAAAAATTGTACAATGTTCACATACCCGTGCCGCCGTGCGAAGCACGAGATATATTTGTTTTGTTTTATGATTTGATAATATAAACAAATCTATACTTAACTTTGACAAATAAAACAAATAAATATTTTAGTAAGTATTTAATGTATATACTAAATAGGAATATATTTGGTATAATCAAATATCAAATATAATCAAATAAGTCAAAGTGTACATTTTTATTTGGTATTTGATTTTTTTATTATTAAAATCTTTTTATTGTACTTACCTTTTTAAAATAAAATAAATAAATCAATTAAATAAATAAAATATTATAATACCAAAATAGTAATGGCATTTAATACAGTTGACTTTTCTGGATAGTAAATGTACTAAATAGAATTTCCTTTAATATAAGTATAGATTGTATAATACGGAAATAGTAATGCAATAAATGTTGTTGACTTTTCTTTAGACTAAATCTGGTAAATGGTATACCTTTTAATATAAGTATAGATGCCATGTTTCATTCATATACAAGAACAAGAAAACTAATCTACATATATATATATATATATATAAATGCTAGCACAACAATTAATAAAACCTTTATATATATATATATATATATATATATATATGCTAGCATGACAATTAATAAAACCTCATTTAATTTCTTTTTCTTTTTTCAAAACGATAGATATATTATATAAAAGCGCACAAAATTGCAAAAGTACAGCCACTAGCTAAATACAACAGCCAACGGCTGAAAACAAACAGCTAATGACTAAATAAACTGGGAGGACAGGTCAGAAGACAGCCTAGAACCTGACTCCAACAGAATAAAAACCTAAAAACACAAAAAATCACAACAGACTACCAACACTAAGAACTCCCAAGAGGAGAATGAGAGAAAACGGCCCCAACAGGGTAATACTCAGTCACATTCGGGCAACACACAGGCCAACGGCCCAGACAAAAAACACAAGAACTACCAAACAACGCAACATACAAACCACCCGCTCACACACGGGCACAAACAGAGGCCACCGGCCCAAACCAAAACATGAGAACTAATCAACACAACTCGAACGAACAACACTCCTAAAACAAAACTAAACAAAACATCTATAACCAACAAAATGAAACAAGCCCTTCCAAAGCGGCAAGGCCGAGCTAAACAAGCGGACACCGAGACGACCCAAGGCAATTCCCGCTGCCCAAGAAGATCCTTGAAACTGCCCGAAAACCGCAAAATGGTGGCCTAACGGAGATGAAACCCAAGCACGGGAACTCACACACAGCCGACTCGCCCCACGGACACAAACACCCAATTGTACCAAGAACCGCCGCTAAACCGAGCCCACTAACACCACTAGCAGAGCTCAGCAGCACCCGGTTCGCTCCCCCGACCTCCACGCCAAAAAAAACAGGGAAGAGGTGCAAGAAGATGTTGCAACCCTAGCCCCTCCGACTTGAAAGCCGCGAGCCACCGTAGCCAGCCCCGACCCTCATCCTACAACATCACACCCCACCCCCCAACCTCCACAACACCAATAGGTCGTCGATCGGAGGCTAGATCCGGATTCAACAAGAAAGCGAACTGACCCCTAAAAATCCACAACCACTGGCTCTAGATGGCGAGACGAAGCGCAACATCTGGATGAAGGCCGAGCGGCCAGGGGCCGACCGCCGGCGAAGCCCGCTGAGGAAGGCGGAAATTGAAAATCCGACGAGCAAGGACGAGAGGATTTTTTCGAATTAGGGCAAGGACGAGAGGAAGCCGTCGCTCAAACCTCATTTATTTTCCCTCCAAAATAAGTTACAAATACATATTTACTTTATTTTTTTTAATTAAAACCTTAAACAACTCACTAATCAATTAAAATTATATATAAATATATATAACCAAAATAATTTTTAAAAAAATAAATGAAAGTATTTGATATTTCCGTCATTTTTTGTTACAATCCAATATTATTATTTTTTTTATAAACCAGTAACTGAAATTTAATCGAAGACATTTTTTAATACACTGGTTAATTAAAATATATTTTTAATTTAAGTTAGTCAAGTATTTTATAATTTTCAAAGTCGTAATAGCTATGGATAGAAGACCAATCTAATGGATTAATCTGAAGCACAAAAAATTGCCACAATATTAGAATTCGACACATAGAATTATAAAACACCAGAAGATGATAATTTGGGAAGCTCTACTTTACATATAGAGAAGATAATTGGGTTTGTAGTTGTGCACGCATAGTCGTACCCAATTTAATTTATAATTACACTAAAATTTTGAGTATTTAGTAATCCACATAGCCGAACCCAAATTTAATCCATAATTAAGGGTATAATTTAATTATTTAGTAATTGTATTTTATAAGTGTAAGAAGAATGTCATTTGAACAATGATAGCTGTTTGTGAATGTTTTTGCTTTGATAGATGTTCGTGGATGCTCTTACTCTAATGATGTAGTGCAATTTATGGGCTTATGAATTCTTGAAGCATAACAAAATTCTTCCTGAAATGAGTTTTCTTATACGCATTGGTTTGTTTGTTATTAAAATAATTATTTGTCATTGAATTACATTCATCAAAGTGGAGCGAAAGTATTGAATTTTTTTTTTTTTTTTGTCGTNGTCGTATCAAAAGTATTGAATTTTAGTGTTTTGTTTTTGTCGTTTATGACTCCAAGTACGAAGAGTATAACGGTAATCCAACAGATTAGCGTGGGCAAAGGGCGATAGTAAGTAACCATAAAATTAGCACCTAAATGACATAATAATGTATTCCAGCAGCAGTACACAACATTAAAATAAATTGTTCGGCTCAGCCATCAATCCTGACAAATACATTAGAATTTGGTAAGTAAAAACCCCTACATCTTATCCTTGAACGTAATCACTTCATTTGGCGTGAATCGCCCGACGAGTATAAACATGCATAAAGACCCCTCCACAATTCCACTATCATCCATAAACTGCCGAGCGACACGATTTTATAGTAGTTTCTTCCTATAACCATGAATTATATCAACTACATATCGAGTATTATATATTTGCTATAGAGTCATCGGATGGCTCGGCTTATGGAACCATCCACACAATTATTCACAAATGGTGTATTGACATGTGTCTTGTATAAATACACATTGGACACGTGTCAGACTGTCAGTACGTAAAGTTATGGATGACTCCATAAAGGAGCCATCCGATGGCTCAATTGAATTTCTGTCGAGTATTATTAATTTGTAGGATCGTCTTAGTGTAGTTGTTATAGTTGCCTCGATGTGGTCTCTGCAAAATTGCATTGGAATCGACTGCATGTATTAACCTTGTTTATAACTCTTGTTTTGGAAATAAATATGATAAGTCATTACTCTTGAATAATTAGAAATTAAACATAGATGGTTACTTACCAAACGCGCTCGCTTAATAGTTAATATNCTGAATTCTTCCCAAACCACTTGGCTCTAGCACCAAAACTTTAAAATTTAAATTGGTTGATACGATAAAAAACCAACATGAATGCTAGGTCAACGTCCTCAAAATAAATGAAAGTGTACCAGCCTTCGGCATGCTTCAGAGTGTACATTGTAGCGACATCCTTCTATTGTCCCAATAATACAGTCTTGTGCAATACATAGAGACAGTGATTCCAGATTGCATGTGTCAACGCCTTGGGCAATACGTTCATCTACTATTGACATACTATGTACTATAGATTAGTGATGATATAATGTAACGACGACATTGCTTTTTCTTTTACAAAGCAACCGTACGTTTTTTTATCCCGGGACATTTGAAAAGAGAAGATGAAAATCAAGGATACAGAGTCTTATATCACATCAGCACGTCTTAATTAGAACACATACGGACCCTAACTCGAGAGGGCACATTACATTTTTGGACTATATGGAGTTGCATCAATCAACTTATCCTCAAATTACATAAAAACCATAACAAAAGAATCGCAAATCGCTAATTTACAAAAATAAAGAACCGCATTTGGGAAAAATCAAGCCAAGATAAACGCCATGAACTAGCAAACGGAACATATGGGATTAGAATGGTTTAATCAAACGGCAGAAAGGCTGGCCCATTTCCCGAGTTCGTATGGATCAGCATAGTAGAACAATTTAACTCTGTTTGCCAGTGATAAGCCCACAGCCCATGGGTGGGCTCTGTATAACTGTATTCCGAGTTGTCCTGTTCTGAAGGGTCATCTGAGAAAGCAGCAATGTCTCCAAGCAGAGAAAATGTTATGCGGCGAGTGCTTATCTGTCTGGGGAAGTCAAAATACATGGGTGTCCCAGGTTTCACTTCTGGTAGTCGATACTCAGCAAGAGTCACCATGTTGTTTGACTCCTGTTAAAAGACATGGTTGGTGGTTTATATTGTTATTGTATGTACCAAATCTAGAAATATGGGACAATTGGGAAAGGAGGTAGAATTCCAATCAAGGTGAGAATGATGAACAAGATATCTTTATTTTCCAGCAAAAGCAACAGATTCAAAGGGGAAAAACCTGACCTGAAAGGTTTCACCTAATTACAAGAGAGAGAGAGAGAGAGAGAGAGAGAGAGAGAGAGATCTTTGAAAGCTTGCATTTCTGTAACAAAAAATTCCATAAACAGAAAATTTTATATGACCCAGGATGGATAAACTCGGGATAGGACACTTTTCGAATAACTGACTGCAAAAAAAGAGATTTGAGGCAGGGACAAGAGACTAGAGAGAGTGACTAAATCATTTTCATCCACCATGATCTTCTCACATGCAAAAAGGCTTTTAAATATTCATAGCCAAAACCTACAATTTAACTAATTACCTAATAATACTATCATCCCTGTATATAATTACCGAATGAGTTGAGCCTAGGTGGCATGTTCTCACGCTTCGGAATTCTATGTGGCAAAAAATCATGTTTCGGAGTCTTGGATATAGATTAATATTTTTTTATACAAAAAAAATTAGTCTTGGATTTTATTTAATGTTTATTATTCATATTAAATCCATGATTGATCTTTTCCTTTTTTTCTTTACGTTTCCTTTTTTCTATATTACCATATATTACATTTCATTTTCTTATTTAATTGATACATCAATTATTATAAATATTATTTTTTTATTTTTAAAATTTTATAACTTTTTTGTTTGTATTTTATTATTTATATATAATATATCAAATTAATTATCTTTTAACGATCTTCAATTTGACATTCATATTATATATAATACAGAACATTGATATATAACCTTAAAAAGAAATTTTAAATTTATTTATCAAACTAAATTAAAGAATATCAAATAAAACTATAAATTATCTTATAAAGTAATAGAAATTTATGTGTATTAACATACCATAAAATAGTTATTTTATCTGGAAAAAATTATGTAACGTAACTATGAACATCAAATTAATATAAAAGAATATGTAAGCTAACTATGAACATCAAATTAATAGACAAAAATATTCTAAGGTTTGTATCTCAACTTAAATAAAGACTACATAGTTGAACATTATAATGATCTTGAAAAAAAAAACAAATAAACATTATAATTACAATAATAAAAATAATTATTGTCTCGTACACATTATATCTTAAATTATTTGAATATTATAAAGTTGAAGATATTTTAAAAAAATATTAGATGAGGAAAGAAAACTGTATAAATATAAAACATAATTACAATATAATCAAATTTAAAAAAAAAATTAATTCAAAATTAAATTATTGACAAATCAAGTATAAAACATGGTATTATTTGAAATAATTAACTTTATTATTTTTTAATAATTAGTTGTATTTTTTAATTTTTTTATCATTCTATTATAATAATATAAATTTGTTCACTTCTTTCTTTTGATAAATTTATTTAATTTTCAAGCACCCGTGTTGTTCATGGGTATAAATTAATTATTATATTTAATTTTGACAAAATGAATATATATTAAATACATAAAAATATTTTCTTGAATTCGAAGTAATATTTAAAAAAAATAAAAATTATTAATTATTTATAGTTGTTTTACTTCACAATAAGAATTTCAATTCTTTTTCACTTTTTGTTGGACAATTAGTTTTTTATGAAACACCCGTGTAGTACACGGGCATTGTTTAACTACTAATATAATATAATATAACTTGTATTTAAAGATGTATCACTATCTGCTACATAGACTAATAACCAATGAATCTATACTTATATTAAAGGGGGTACTATTCACCAAATTAAGTAGCCAGAAAAGTCAACTGTATTTATTGCATTACTATTTCCGTATTATATTATATAAAAGGATATTCTATTTACTACATTTACTATCCAGAAAAGTCAACTGCATTAAATGTCATTACTATTTTGGTATTATAATATTTTATTTATTTAATTAATTTATTTTATTTTAAAAAGGTAAGTATAATAAAAAGATTTTAATAATAAAAAAATCAAATACCAAATAAAAATGTACACTAAATACTTACTAAAGTATTTGTTTTATTTGATTATATTTGGTATTTGATTATACCAAATATATTCCTATTTAGTATATACATTAAATACTTCCTAAAGTATTTATTTTTTTTATTTGCCTAAGTTAAGTATAGATTTGTTTATATTATCAAATCATAAAAAAATATTAAATCCATATTGTGAAAAAAAAAATTCATATAATTTTATAACAATTCTACTAAACTATTTAACAATATTCCTTTTTTATTATATAGTAAAATAATAATTAAATATTATATGGTGAACAACAATAAGTAAAACTGTTACTTTCTCTTATATCAAGGGATAAATTTATATGCTAAAATTAAATTTTTATTAGTATAAATGTTTTAGTGAGATAATATATTAATTATTTTACAAGCTAGCCCTAACATGCTCATATTTAATGTTTTAAAAGATGTAGAAAAAAAACTTATAATAACTCTATTGTTTTTTAGACTTAAACGTTCATTAAAAGAGGTAAAAATTCTTAATTTTTTAGACTTAAACGTTGATTAACACCATAGATTGAGAGTTTATATTTAGTAAAATTCCTAATTGTAATAAAAAAATTAATTTTTGCTATATTTTAGAATATTTTTAAATTCATTATAAAAAAAAAAACTACAATGAAAAAAGCAAGTCAGCTATATATCAATTTGTTGTACTCCTCAAATCACATTCACAATTTGGCTACAAGGAAAGGAAACTCATTGATTAAAATATTATTTTGTCAGTAGTCTTAATGTACAAGAGACTTTAAGACTCCACTTGAATATTATAAAACTTTTATTGAACATTGTACAATTTCTTGCGTATTATAATCTTTTATTGAATATTGCATCTTATAATATAATATTCTCCAAATAAATATATCTCGTGCTTCGCACGTACTATATATATCCCGTACATTTTTCTTTATTCATGTATATAATTATAAGCCTGGATAAATAGCCTTAAAATTGTGCAACCCGTGCATCGCACGGGCTCTGTACTAGTATTAACAAAAACAGGTGTGCAACCCCTTGATAGAGTTTCCATTATTTCAATGAATGGCTTATACAAAGCCTAATACCAAACCAAAGAAGCAAGAGCACACTACTACATGTCTAGTTTTGTAGGCTGTGTATGATCTTTTCTACAGCATAGCCAAGATGAACGTCAACAATTATGAATGGTCAAGATTTAATCTAACTATAGCAAGCATACTTTTCAGCAAGAACCAAAACGATGGATGGGTATTCAATATAGGCAAATTCCAAATCTAAGGCACAAAAGTTGAACATCTTATGAGCCCAGCAATGTCACTATCGGCAAACCATATGCCAATGAGAGACCTTGACTTGGAAAGGATGGGGAATATCAAACATGGTCCACGATAACATGTCTTTAGCATGAGTAAATTAAATTATTAAACAAAACAACAGCAAACATGCTTCTAGTACCTGAAGAGAGGACACATGAATATACAACACGGCAGGCAGGAGAAATAAGCCTCTCATCTAAAAGATAGTCGAGACCACATTTGCGGAAGGCGAATGGTTCACTCGATGCTTTACTGCACTAAAACCATCCAGACAAAATCCAGCCACAAGGGGCGAAGCAGGGGATAAAAATTGATCCAGGACTAGATCATTGTTTATTAATCGCTCGACCTCAATGGGAACCTGAAATGTTAGAAAGAGGGGGTTCAGTTTCAACAACTTCCATAGGTTTGTCAACCTGTTAACATGACAAAGGTCTGGAGAAAAGTAAGTTAATAATCCTTGAATCTGTTCAACTGTGGAGGGTTCTCTAACCAATTCCTCACGTTTATTTGGTCGGGGATGTCCCTATTTCTTTCCTTACAGTACCAACTACTATTACTCTTTTGGCATGAATACATGGTTCACTATCAAATTCTCCACCAAAAGACGCACGCCTGCCGACTTGGGCAAACGGGTTCTCTTCCATGGGCAACAGGTTAAATTCTTTTTCGAAATTGACCGAATTAGATGCAATTCTTGGCAAACGCAAGGTTATCCAGATGATGCGGCACTGAACATGACTCTTGAAGGCAGATTTGACATGCCTAGGAACTTACCATCTTCAAAGGACCTTTCTGGCCCACAAAGTTCGGACGAAGATCTTAGGAGAGATTGAATATCCCATTTCCCTGAGCATAATAGTTCTTCCCTATCTAGTTTACTGCTAACCCAGATTCGTACCTGCACAAACAGAAGAAAGACACATATGTAGAGCAACAATCTAATAGGTAGTTTACTATCCTCTGAATGTGGTTTCAAGACATTATGTCAAAATATAAAAAGGAAATAGGAAATACATGAAAACGTGGACATTACCATTCGTATGCATACACAAGATTGATAAATACATAATTCAAATGACCATATACAAATAAAGTCATAAAATCATAAGTAGGCATGAGGTCAGATTGATAATGTGGACATTATCCATCTCAATGCGACTAAATTTGTGTGTGCATAAAGAAAGAAAGTCATAAATAGGCATGAGGTCAGATTTTTTTTAACTCATTTTCTCGTTCACTTTCTATCCTCTAATTGTTTGTACGCATACCCTTTTGACCAATCTTACTTTCTTAACCCGTTTGATCTATACACATCCATAAAACAATGTCAAATCATAACCAATAAATTATCTCAACATCCGTGTTTTAGCCAAACGAAGCACCATATTCAGACAAGTAAATCTCCTTTCCTCCCGGGTTCGTTTTTAATAAATTTCAACTGCTAATCCATTCCTCTCGACACGTATTTACATTTACATCCATGATCAAAATCCATTGAGCCACTCATTTTCTTCAAATCTTCGCATCCCCAGCAAAATTCCCCTTAAACTTGTTTTCCACCTTCACTGTCAGCACCATGATCTCAAGATTCATCTGCTGACGTGGCATCTGACTCCCATTCAACCGTCTCATCACTCCTCCTGTTTGACTTTGACTCTCTCCTGTAGTTACTTTCTGCACGTACTCGCAAATTCTTATAATTCCCTTCTGCAAAAGTATTCTTTTTATTGTCATCATCATCATCAAAATCCCATTCATTGTCATCCATCTCCGAAAAATCCACATCAGCATCTCCAACTTCATCTTCATCCTCCCAATTCCTTTTCCTTCCAATACTCTCATCATCCGAGCCCTCGACTCTATTCATTTTGGGCCTAACGAATCTAAGCCCAAAATCCTCTCTGTTCCAATACCTAATCCGGTGAAGCTCTTCCTTCTCAGCCTCTTCTTCCATGGCCCACTCTTTATCGGCTGCATCTTCAATCTCCGCAATAAAACGGTCAAGCTCCTCTTGATCACTGTCCTCATCAACTTCTCCAGATTCTCGAGCCCGTTGGGAGACTTGTTCTGGCTCGGCGGGCTTTGTTGTTGTTCTTGTCCGATCCTCACGAAAAACGTAAGGACTGCCTTCTCTTTTGTCGATGGCGTTGAAGAATGTGGAGGCCACTCGCTGGATACTGGCTATGGCAACTGGGTCGTCCGGGTTTACCCCTTTCCGGCGAAGCTCCTGCTCAGTTTTCTTTATGTTGAGCTTTTGGGAATCGAGGGCCTGTTCGAATCGTGCCTTGAAGAGTGCCTGCGTGTTAAAAGGAAGTTATACTTCTTTCTTGTTCGGGCATCTATTTAACAGAATATGTTCTTCAAGTGTTTTTTTTTTAAGTTTGTAGAGAAGCTACAAAAATATTTCTAACATTATAAATGGGATAGCTGAAATGTTTTTATTTATTTATTTATTTATTTATTTATGAAGTGGGTAGAGTTTGACAGAAAATCAAATTCAAGGGTTCATTCATAATTTAAAAAAGAAAAGGCAAAAATTCAACTTTAGTTCTTTTACTTGCCTAAAATCCATTTTTGGTACACTAACTTTCCCCTCATAAAAAATAGTACATTATGTTGCAATTTGTATCATTTTTGGCCCAAAAATGGTTCTTTAGATTGTGGGATTAATGTCCCAAAAATGATATAAATTGCAACACAACGTACTATTTTTTATGTGTAATGTCCCAAAAACAATACAAACTGCAACATAACGTACTATTTTGTTTGTATAAGAGGAAAGATAGTTAACCAAAAAAGGACTTTAGACAAGTAAACGGACCAAAATTCAATTTTTTCCGTTTAGAAACTCTCTAGGGTGGGTCTTTTGTAATTAGTCTATATACATACCGGGGTAATCTTTTCCGAGTTAACCTAGCTCAGATTATGTACAATAAAGAACAAAAGTTAGCAAAAAAATGAAAATGAAGGATTATAAAAGAACCTTTCTTTTTGTTAAGGTATTGATAGGAATCAAATTCTTCGGCTGACGATAATTCCGGCCACGAAACATAATGATAGTCTTCCCGTTATGAATATTGACCACAATGCCCCCGCTCAATCTCGTCAGCATAGAAGCCATCTCCTTAATCTTTTCCTTCGGGAAATTGTCACAGCAAACTTGCACAGTATCGTGGAACTTCCAGTGGAGGTGCATATTCTGAACTACCCCTCCAAAGACCCCACGAACGCCAACTGGCACATAGTTTTTGTTCTTGAATCCAATCTTCTTGTACGCCTGCAACTGCTCGGGAGTGAAAAGCTCCGGGTCATGGCGAGGGGATGGAAGCTCGGGCAGTTCATACTTCTTCAGCTTTCGAAGAAGTAAAGCCACTTTTTTCTTTGCCTGTTAGAGTCAAACACAGGAAAGCAAAAGTATGAAATGCAGTCGTGAAAATAAACGAACATCACAACTCAGAAAGAAAATTGGACAAACAATTCTCCAGCTACTGAACAAATGACTGAGCTGCAGCATTTAACTAATACAATCCAATGGGTTAACTAAAGATATCCAAAGGATTACTGCATAACATTTACATAAAAAATTTAGAAAACAAAGTAAATATCCTGATTATTAGGGTTCATACCCTTCTGAGATTGTAGATAAGGCGTTCCTCATCAGTCATCAATTTCTTCCTCAGCTTTTTCGCCCTTCGAATTTCCCTGAGGGTTTTGCCCGACTCCCTTTGCATCCTTTTCTCCACTTTGCTCCTCATACTCTTAGCCGAAAAACAACGAGCTCCATTAAACGAACTCCACATCTTGCCAGAACTGCGCAAACTAAAATTGTGTGCAGAGGTACTGCTTCTAGCTAGCACCTCCCTCCTTGAAAATAATAAAATAGAACTTAAATAAGAAGCCTACATATATCGACTGTTTTTCTTACAAAAAACAAACGGAAAATGGAAAAAGAAAGTACCTTTGATTGAGGAGCATGTGGGAGAGGGTTCTGATGGATCGCCATGGAAATTTTCGAGCGTAAGCGGAAAACATTTTTATCAGAAACTCCGAATTAGGAGAGGCAGCTGTCAGAGCGGAGGTATTTGATCGTTAATGGAGATGAAGAGGAGGTTTTTCTCGAGCTGCAGTGAGCATGAAGGGAGTTTGTCACTGGTCGGGGATTTAGCAGGTTAGATTTATCACTTTCACCTATATGATTTCTCTTAATTACTAAAAGGCACTCATCTAATTCTTTTTTTTTTTTGTCGAAACGATAGGGATTTTATATATAAAAGCGCACAAATGTGCAAAAGAACAGCCCCAGCTGAATACAAACAGCCAACGGCTGAATACAACCAACTAACAACTGCATAAAATGGGAGGACAGGTCAAAGACCGCCTAGAGCCCGACCCCAACGGGGTAATACACGGGAACACACAAAAAGACACAAAAACACTAGAAACGGCCCCAACAGGGTAATACCCGAGTGTCGGACCCCAACGGAGTAATAATTTTGACACTCAGGCTCACAGGGGCCAACGACCCAAACCTAAAACACAGATACAAACACTAAACAGACACAGACAAAACAAACACAAAAAGACAAGAAAAACAACCTAAAGAAAACAAAACCAACAGAGCCCTCCCCCTTCGAACAAACAATCCCGACCAGCAGTGGACGATCGACATAAGAAGGATCCCAGCTCGAGAAACCGCTACCGAAACTGCATACGGCCTATACAGTAGAAGAGCCCGAGCACCGAATCGATCCTAGAATCGACCCATCGTCAACCGAAAGAGCCGCAACCGACCCCCACACCGGCCCCGCCCGAGCTCGACAAGCTCGAAAGAACCTGGTCCCCCGCCGCCTAACACCACTAGACAGACGGGCTCGCGCAAAGGTAAATCGCACCCTTAACCCCAACCACCACGACAGCCAAGCCGCAGCAGCCGGGGCCCCATCCCACCCCTCAGTACGTGCGCCACTCCATTCAACCACAGATCTCCGACGACCAGAGCCCCAGCCCCACCGGAGCCGGCAAGCCCGTCGGAGAAGCACAACACAATCAGCAGTAGAAAAGGCGAAATTGACCGGACATACCTTCATAGAGCTGCTCCCGCCGGCGATTGAGATGGAGACCCGAACCACCTGTGAGTCGCCGAACCTGAAGGCCGCCGCCGCCAACCGAAGCCACCTCTGCCGCCAATCGACCGGACCCCAACCGCGGAGCATCCAAGGCATAAATGGAGCCACGCTTACCAGGAGAGGGCCAGGCGGTCAAGGACGACCCCTGGCCGTGGCGTTGCCGTCGTCGGGAGAGGCGAAGCAAGTGAAATTGAAGGGAGACCTGATTTGGGGGTAGGGTTTCTCGGTGACGATGAATGAACAATGAATAATGTCTTACTCATCTAATTCAAAACTTCAAATTGACCATCTTGTAATTACAACCTAAATTTCAAAACTTTGCAGTTATAAATGAATCGAGTCGAATTCGAACTCTTAGTATTATAACTCGGGCTTGAGCCTTTAACGAGTTGAGCACGAGCTCTAACCAATCGAGCTCGAGACGAGTTATAGAAAATTATATAAAAATCATGTTATTTAGCTTTAACGAGTTGAACCTAAATCGACTCGTTAACCAAACAAGCTAATATAATGATAAAAAAAGAGTTGATATGAGCTCTCGAATAACTCGTAACCTTTCTCCACTTGCACAAAATTAATTCACACGTTTTCAAAAATAAAAAACATATTTTAAAAAAATAGTTTAAATTATAAATTTTTTTGTGTGAAAAACACATTGTACCTTTTTCTACATTGTTTTAAAATTATCATATTACACCATGAAGAGAAAGAACTTTAAAAGATATATCTCAATAATAGTGTTAAATTTAAGGCAAACGAAAACTACTCATTGAGAAAACTACAAGTGGATTCACACCATTGATGTATTCAAAAGAAAACTACTCATTGTACATTAGTTTCTCTTATGATTTGTACAGTATTAGTTTATTGTACTTTAAAAGAAAAACAAGTTTGCACATGGATTTGGTTACCCGACCCACAAGGATCTTCAAATAAACTTGGTTTGAAAAGACGAGCTTCCTTGGGTAGCTTTTCAAATAAGCCCATTGAATCTTTTCTTAAGCTACCTTATCTAATTTTACCATACTCTTTTACAATGTTATCAATGGCGGATGGCAGTCCATGGCGGAGAGCCAAAAAACAACCATATTTATATGGCGGATGGCGTAGCGGAAAATGGCGGAAGTTATGGCGGACCCAAAAATATATATTTTATATATATTTATACATATAAAATTTACATATGAACAAACACAAACACCTAAAAACAGAGTGTTCACACTAGGGGCGGTACCGTAATTACTTCGTTTGTTGCGTTCACACTTAAAGAGTTGGTTAATTACGGTACCGCCCCTAGTGTGAACACTCGCAGTATATAAGCAACCTCGTCCTGCTTGTACCGCCCCTAGTGTGAACACTCGCAGTATATGTCAATTTTCACAAAAAAGAGGCATTAGTTTCACAACATAACAACATACCATGATACCAAGCATCATTCAAATTTCAACGTGTTCAAATTAACCACACACATTAACCAAGCATCCGATGTCGTTTTTCATCCGATGTCGTTTTTAGTGTTGGACCTGCTAGCCCGTGAAGGGACCCCGTTTGACATTTCTTGAAATTTATAAAATGAATACTTTGTCAAATCTAATTCTCAAATAATAATAATAACAATAATAAGCTTATAAACTTCAACACTAAGCCACCAATCTATATATATATAATTACTAGCTCAAAACATTTAATAAAACCTATTTAATTTTACCTATGTGGCAATTTAACAATTTTCCCTCCAAAAACCGTTACATTTTGATGTATTTAATCTTTCATTTAATCATTAAATAATTAATACTCATCACTTCAAAATTACAAAAATTATTTTAAAATTTTTATTAATGACAGTTGACCATATAATGTGTTGACCGTATAATGTGATTAGATTTATTATTGTTGTTACATTTAATTTTTTTTAAATAAAAAATATATTTGAAATTCCTAAATAAATAATAAATAATTCACAAATAAAAGACATACCAAAATATACATTACATCCAATTAGATAAACGCAATTTAAAAAAAGATATTCCAACTCTTTTAATTGTAAATTTGATCTACAAAAAAGTGAAAGAAAAATAATTAATCATTATATGCATACAGACTCACAATAATTTATTTATATCTGTGCAAATGCACAGGTCGAATACTAGTAATATAACTAATGTGAATATACACATTATAAAGCACAATGTAGCAATTAGTAAAATCTAAGTGAAAATTTAAATACACATTAAACATAAAGCTTTCATTCCATACTTTCAGTTTCAGTAAAC
The DNA here is from genome assembly GCA_008636005.1 of Striga asiatica. Taxonomy (NCBI): domain Eukaryota; kingdom Viridiplantae; phylum Streptophyta; class Magnoliopsida; order Lamiales; family Orobanchaceae; genus Striga; species Striga asiatica. The sequence goes on from BKCP01007404.1 coordinate 910,302, forward strand.
TGAACCAAAAAAAAACTGAAAATAGAAGGAAAATAAAAAAATCGGAAACTGAAAAAAAAAAAATAAANTAAAGCTTTCTTTTCATACTTTCAGTTTCTTTCCATTCACTTATTCACATCATTAATCATCAATTATGAAATGAAGGAAAAAAAATGCCCTAAATCTGAAACTGAAAATAGAAGGAAGAAAAAAAAACTTACTAGTGATTGAGAGCCTCCTTGCCGGAGCTGGAGTCGCCGGTCGCCGGAGGGTTGGGTCAGTAGAGAGCGCACGGTAGCAGCAGATAGGAGAGTTTGAAGAGGGTAGGGTGTTTGTGTTTTAGGAAGAGAGAAGCCGGTTCGTATGTATTATCTGTTATAAAGTTTAATTTTTGTTTTTTTTTAGTCCTTAGGTTGGGCCGGTAAAAAAGGCCCTGCAGACAATTAAATTTTGAGCCAATAAAATGGCGACAAGTGTCAAATTCCATGTTAAAATCAATTTAATAATTTTCTATTTTATTTGGGAAAGAAATCAAATTTTAATTCCTAAATTAAATAGTTAATTAATTGATTATTTAATATATATTGTTGGCCAATTAAACAATGCCACATGTATATTTTGAAGGCCAAATAAAAAAATGCCACATGTCATTTTCTTGGAGAGTAAAATAAATAATTATTTCTTTTAATAATTATTATAGAGATAAATAAGTGGAAATTCATGGACCAATCAAATTGAAGTCTTCTTTTCCACGAGTCCATCTTCTAATTATCTCTTTAATAAATAAATATTGGAAATTATGGACCAATCAAAACGAAGTCTTCTTTTCCAAGACTCTCTCTCCTAACACCTATAAATAGGGACCCTCCCTAAGGTGAAAATGACAATTGATATTCATCAAGTTCCAAGAGCTCTAGAGAATTCTCTCAACGAGATTCAAGTGTTCTTGAAGATCCAAATGCGTTCTTGAAGATCCAAAGGAAGATTCAAGCGCATTCAAGCTCAAAACCGACGTTCAATCTGGAAACAAGCTTCCAAGCCTCCGAGTTGCGTTACTAAAGTCAAGACCGGCGTAGAGAAGATAAAAATCAACTTTGCGACGAAGACCAAGGACTCGTGTTCTTCACGTTCTTGGGAAATCACGGCGTTCGATTCGAGATCAAGCTACCAAGCCCTCGAAGAAACGTTATTTAAATCCAAATTCAAGACCTGCGGAGATCAAACTGAAGATTCGTCTCCAAAAGTCTCAAATCCACTTGAAGATTGTTCTTGAAGAAATTAATCAGAGGAATAATAGAGATTTAGAATCCACTATACTTCATTTGATCCGTTGAAATCCATTTGTACGAAGTTCTCATGTTTATAAATTCAACAAAACGAATTTTGCGTTACAAATTTCTGGCACGTCTGGTGGGACAATCTCTACCTCTCATCTCTTTTTTTCAAGATATCTAAGTGCAACGATGACTCCTCCCAAGTCAACTTCTTCAAGTTCTGCAAGTGAAAGTGTTGGTGTCACAACAAGAAGCATGGCAAAAAGCAAGAGTGTATCTCTAGAAGTAAATTCTCACCAAGTTGAGGGAAACATGTCGCCTTTGAACCAAGAAGAAGATTTAAGAGACGATGTTTCATCAACACCTTTTTCAATGGAGGCACTTGTTATGATGATGAACGCATCAACCATTGAAGAGCAACTTGTAACCATGACGAAAACAATGGAGGCATTGATAAAACATGTCCAAGATTAAGACTCCATGATCTTAAAGTTGGTAGAAAAGGTCGACAAGGCTGAGACTAGCCGTGTTGGGGGCAAGCAAGATGAAACACATGAGGATGAAGAAACTTCTAAAGAAGATGAGGTGAAGCAAACTGAAAAAGAGAAGACTACGTCAGAAATCCATGTTTCTGCAAGTGGACTCATACCAACTGACCAACTCAAAGAATTCATCATGGGAACCATCAAGGACAAATTTGATGTAGGCTCCAAGTCGTCTTTAACTTATTCGAAGCCATACACCCAAAGGATCGATAGCTTGAAGATGCCTACTGGATATCAACCGCCGAAATTCCAACAATTTGATGGTAAAGGAAGCCCGAAGCAGCACATAGCCCACTTCATTGAAACTTGCAATGATGCTGGAACATATGGAGATCATCTGGTGAAGCAGTTTGTGCAATCGTTGAAGGGAAATGCATTCGAGTGGTACACCGACTTGGAGGCAAATTCTATTGATAGCTGGGAGCAACTAGAGCAAGAGTTTCTCAATCGCTTCTACAGCACACGAAGGACGATCAGCATGATTGAGCTCACTTCTACAAAGCAGTGGGATGAAGAGCCTGTTATTGACTACATCAACCGTTGGAGAAATCTAAGCCTCAATTGCAAGGATCGATTGTCCGAAGCTTCTGCTATTGAAATGTGTACTCAAGGGATGCATTGGGGTCTCCGATACATTCTGCAAGGAATTCAACCAAAGTCTTTTGAAGAGTTGGACACTCGCGCACATGATATGGAGTTAAGCATGTCTGCAAGCGGAGTCAAGAATCCATCTGTCCATGAGCCTCAAAGATTCAAGGAACGAAATGAAGCCAAGAAAGGGGGCAAGTTTTCTTCTAAAGCACCTAACAAAGAGGTGAAGGAAGCAATGGCGGTCAATGCAAGACCCATCAAACTCAAGGGAAACACAAGTGAAAAAGTTGTGGAAAAGAAAGAAGTCCCTCAAGACAGGGGGCAAAGAAAATTAACCTTGAAGGAGATACAAGCCAAACAATATCCTTTTCTTGACTCTGATGTTTCTGGAATTTTTGACGACTTGATTCGGGAACAACTTATCGAACTGCCGGAGATGAAACGACCTGAAGAATCGGGACAAGTTGACAACCCAAAATACTGCAAGTATCATCGTTTGGTGAGTCATCCCATCGAAGATTGTTTCGTCTTCAAAGATAGAGTTATGCAGTTGGCACGACAAGGCAAGATATCGCTTGAAGAAGACAAAGGCACTGCGAACTTTGCTTCAATAGTGAACTGCGAGGAAGGATGTGAAAGTTTCTCATGTAATGTGACAAGCGAGCAAGATAATGTCCCAAGTGATGATGAGTCAACTGATGACAAAGAACGATGTGATCATGAAGACAATGATGCGGCAGTCACCTTCACGGATGAAGACTTGATGTTGGGCTCAAAACCCCATAATAGGCCTTTATTTGTAACTGGTTATACTCGTGAGAAAAAGGTGAATCGCATATTGATAGATGGAGGTTCTGCAGTGAACATTTTATCTCTACGCACTCTAAAAGAACTGGAAGTCCCGATGGATGAGCTCTCAAATAGCCGTTTGATGATTCAAGGCTTTAACCAAGGGGGGCAACGAGCTCTAGGCATAATTAGATTGAAGTTAGTAATCGGGGAGATGACTTCAAATGCTCTTTTCCATGTGATAGATGCCAAAACCTCTTATAACATGTTGTTGGGACGTCCTTGGTTGCATGAATATGGAGTTGTTCCTTCTACCTGGCATCAATGTTTTAAATACTACCAAGATGGTGTAGTAAGAAAATTTCTTGGAGATGATAAGCCTTTTACTGAAGTCGAGTCTTATTTCGCCGACGCCAAGTACTATTTTGAAGATACCAAGTCTGCTCGCAATAAAGAAACTCCCATCAAACAGCAACGTGATGCCAAAGAGAAGAAAGCCAATAACCTCGTTGGCAACGACCCTCTTGATGGACTGGTGTTGCCGTTACCTAACCTCGATGCCAAGAAACCAACCACGCAACTCCTGGGAAAGTTTGTCTGCCCAATTGAAGGAGCTAAGATGGAACATGGAGGGGAGCTTCAAAACTCTAAGTATTACGACCCAAAAGCTTACAAACTTCTTGTCAAATCTGGATACGATCCAAAAGAAGTGAGTACTTTGGGAACACTTCTTCCCCTAGCAGCAAAAACTCAAAAGAAGGATGCTGGAGTTTCAAAAACTAGAGTTGGTCTCGGATTTGTAGCACCAAATCCAATTCAGATAGCTATAAAACGAGTCAACTCTAATCATGTGTCCGAAGAAGGATTTTCATCCACTGATCATTTGAAGTATGGAGAAAGAATATCGGTATTTGAAAGGCTCGGACCCATTCAAGAGTTAGAGTCCAAAATAACTAGTCATCAAAGACTTGGTATTCAAAGGATGGTAAGAAACGGGAAGATAGAAAGAAAGTTCCCCAAGATTCGAAGCTCTATACCATCACGAATGAAGAGACAAACCACATTGATTGTTTTATGTGGTAATGGCTTGAAGGAGAAGATGCGAACGATCGTGCACACGAGAGTAAGAGATGAAGAAGAAAGTGATGGAGAAAGCGTCGCCTCATCTAATCAAGTGAGTAGTCTTGTCCCAAGAGAAAATCCTCGAAGTGCTGAAGGCATCTTGCATCGAAGAATCGCCGCATTGGTGAGAAAAGGGTGTATTAACGAAGACAATTTGCGTTTGGCTCGTGTCGTTAGAAGAGACGGACGAGTTAAAACATGTGTTGATTTCAAGAGTCTTGACGACCCTGCTAAAGATGTTGCATATGTAAACCATATCACTATATGTGAAGATGCCCAAGAAAATGAAGAAGACGCGGAGGATGCCCCTGCTGAGCTTGAAGAAGGAGTTAAGGCTACGGTTGATGAGTTGAAAGAGATCAACTTAGGAGACGTGGATGATTCTCGACCAACTTATATCAGCGCACTTTTGACTAGCGATGAGGAAGAGACTTATATTGAGCTGCTTCGTGAATATAAAGATGTCTTTGCTTGGTCGTACAAAGAAATGCCTGGGTTAGATCCAAAAGTAGCGGTGCACAATTTGTCAGTGAGAAAGGGGGCACGGCCTGTTAAGCAAGCTCAACGGCGTTTTCGGCCCGATTTGGTTCCATTGATTGAAGTTGAAGTGAACAAGCTCATCGAGTTCGGGTTCATTCGAGAAGTCAAGTATCCCACATGGATCTCAAGCATCGTTCCTGTGAGAAAGAAGAATGGCCAAGTTAGAGTTTGCGTTGACTTTCGAGATCTAAATGAAGCATGCCCAAAAGATGATTTTCCATTGCCCATTACTGAACTCATGATTGATGTCACTACGGGCCACGAAGCGTTGTCTTTCATGGATGGGTCGTCTGGATACAACCAAATACGCATGTCGCCAAGAGATGAAGAATTGACTGCATTCCGTACGCCAAAAGGGATATACTGTTACAAGGTGATGCCATTTGGCTTGAAAAACGCTGGAGCTACATACCAACGGGCTATGCAAAGGATTTTTGATGATATGCTTCACAAAAGCATTGAATGTTATGTTGATGATGTGGTTGTGAAGTCAAGAAAGCGAGAAGATCACCTTAGAGATTTGAGAAGCGTTTTCGAACGGCTAAGAAGATATCAACTCAAGATGAATCCACTCAAGTGTGCGTTTGGCGTCAAGTCTGGGAAATTTCTTGGGTTCATTGTTCGTCATCGAGGGATAGAGATCGAGCAAGCGAAGATTGATGCTATATTGAGAATCCCCGAACCTCGTGATATTCATGAACTCAAAAGCTTACAAGGAAAACTGGCGTATCTTCGAAGGTTCATATCGAATTTAGCCGGTCGATGTCAACCTTTCAGTCGTATCATGAAAAAGGTGTTCCATTTGAATGGGATAAGTCTTGCAAGAATGCTTTTGAAAGCATAAAGGCGTACTTGATGAAGCCTCCCGTGCTGGTTGCTCCTGTGTCCGGTCGTCCGTTGATTCTTTATATAGCTGCTCAGGAGCGTTCCGTTGGGGCTTTATTGGCTCCAGAGAATGATAATGGAAAAGAAAGTGCTTTATACTACCTTAGTAGGATGATGACACCAAATGAATTAAATTACTCGTCCATCGAGAAGATATGTCTGGCGTTAATCTTTGCAATCCAAAAGTTAAAGCATTACTTTCAAGCTCATACAGTTCGTCTTGTCTCGAAAGCCAATCCACTTAAGTATGTTATGATGAGGCCCGTACTCTCTGATAGACTTGCAAGGTGGTACCTTCAATTGCAGCAATTTGAGATCATCTATGTCCCTCAAAAAGCTGTAAAAGGTCAAGTCTTAGCGGACTTCTTGGCTGATCACCCAATCCCTGTTGAGTGGGAGCTGTCTGATGAGTTACTCGATGAAGATGTGCTGGTCATTGAGATAACTCTGCCATGGAAGATGTATTTTGATGGAGCGGCCCATCGAGAAGGGGCTGGTGCTGGGATTGTCTTTGTGACATCTAACGGAGAAGTTTTGCCTTATTCATTTACTTTGACCGAGAATTGTTCAAATAATGTTGCTGAGTATCAAGCTCTTATACTTGGATTGGAGATGGCAGTTGACATAAAACAACTACGTTTGAATGTGTATGGAGACTTTAAACTCGTGGTTAATCAATTACTTGGAGAGTATGAGGTGAAGAAACCTGAGTTGCTTCCATATGTAAACTACGCTAAGAGACTTATAGGATGGCTTGGTGATGTGACAATTGATCATGTGCCAAGAAAGGATAATAAGCAAGCCGACGCACTCGCAAAACTTGCTTCGACGCCCACCTTGCCTAAAGATAAAACTCATGTTCCTGTCTGTAGGAGTTGGTAGTACCGCCAATATTCGATGAGGAAGAAGATGATGAGAAAGATGATAATTACGCCATTGAAGTTTTTGAGATTGAAAATGAGGATTGGCGTCAACCTCTTGTTGATTACTTGAAGTACGGAAAGCTACCTGATGATCTCCGAAAAAGAGTTGATGTGCGGCGGCGTGCACCTCGCTTTATCTATTATAAGGGAACTCTTTATAGGCGATCTTTTGATGGAGTCTTTTTGAGATGCTTGGGAGACTATGAAACAATTCAAGCAATGGAGGAAGCTCATTCTGGAATTTGTGGTGCTCACCAATCAGACCCGAAGCTACATTTCCGGATCAAAAGAATGGGGTACTATTGGCCCACTGTGTTAAGTACTGTATGGACTATGCCCAACGATGTCAACCATGTCAATTTCACGCAAACTTCATCCACCAATCACCCGAGCCGTTACATCCTACCGTCGCTTCATGGCCGTTTGATGCTTGGGGACTTGATGTGGTAGAACCTATGACAAAGTCTTCTGGTGGTCACTTATACATTTTGGCTGCAACGGATTATTTCTCTAAGTGGGCTGAAGCAGTGCCTCTCAAGGATGTGAAGAAAGAAAATGTCGCCGACTTCATCCGCATTAATATCATCTATCGTTATGGGATCCTTCGATATATAATAACGGATAATGGAAAACCGTTTTCAAACAGTCACATTGACAAGCTTTGCGAAAAATTTGGCTTCAAGCAGCGAAAGTCTTCCATGTATAACGCTGCGGCTAATGGACTTGCTGAAGCATTCAATAAGACTTTGTGTAATTTGCTGAAAAAAGTGGTTGCAAAATCAAAACGAGATTGGCATGAGAGGATTAGAGAAGCTTTGTGGGCATACAGAACCACTTTTAGAACACCAACTCAAGCCACTCCTTATGCACTTGTCTATGGCGTGGAAGCAGTTGTTCCCCTTGAGCAGCAAATTCCATCATTGAGGATAGCATTGCAAGAAGGATTGACGGAAGAAGAAAATGCACGCCTTCGCCTTGAGGAGTTGGAGGCTCTCGATGAGAAATGACTGGAAGCTTAGCAAAGATTGGAATGTTACCAAGCGCGTCTCTCTAAGGCATTTAACAAGAAAGTTCGATCGCGCTCCCGGTGATTTAGTTCTTGCTGTGAGAAGGCCGATTGTAATGACACATCGTGTTGGGAATAAGTTCACGAAGTGGGATGGTCCATACGTTGTGAGAGATGTTTATACCAATGGCGCGTACAAGGTAGTAGTCGAAGACGGTCTGGTAGTTGGTCCTATCAATGGGAAGTTCTTGAAACGCTATTATGCGTGAATGTACATGTATGTAAAAAAAACAAAAAAAACAAAAAAAAAAAAAAAAAAAAATCAAAAAAAAAACCAAAAAAAAAAGGAAGAAACTCTTGACCCGCATGATTATAAACTGTGAACAGTAATCACCAAAAAGCTTTGCATGTGATTAAATTGCTAAATTCTCCACCAATGTGAATATATGTGGTTAAACTGTTAATTTTCCACTAAAGTGTTATGTGGTTAAACTTAATACTCTACTTTGTCTAAAGTGGTTAAAGAATAGTCACTCCTGGCCCGCATGAGTATAAACTGTGCACGGCACCCCATAAACAAATTCATGTTGATGTTACTTTGAACTACGTTATGACTTGATCCTTTTAAAAGGTACGTAGGCAGCTTGGATAATTTCTAAGTTCAGTCATATTTTTGAAAAAAGATTATTTTGTTCTCTTATTAAGTTGATTGAGGATGAAATAAAGTAAATATGCAATCTCAAACTTTTCTAAGTAACGAGGCAAAAAAAAAGAAAAAAAAAAAAGAGACAAAGAGAAGAATTTTATCGATCTTTCAAGAATAAGCAATAATCGTTGCATCAAGTTCCTATGACATTGCTAAACAAGAAAACGAAAGTTCGTTAACTCTTCTCTAGCAGTTTCTAAATCTACTGTCAAAGCCTTCAAATTCTCATCCAACTCGTCACTCGCTGGAAGTTTACTCTCAAAGGTGGATATCTCTTCTTCAATACTAACGACTTCTTCTTGAACACTTTTGAGAAGCTCTTGGTGATGTTTTAGAGAATCCATCAAGGTTTTCCTTCGCTTCTGCAAATCATCAATCTCTTTTTGGGTGGTGAGAATTTGAGTAGACTTTTGTCTTTCTTGCCTCTCGCAGCGTCTAGATGATCTCTGGCTTCTTCTAGTTGACGTTCAAGCATTTCTTTAGAGGGCCTTTCGGAAGACCTTGATCTTGCCTCATCAAATGCAGCAACTTTGTCAAAAAAACTCTTCCAAAGCTACCTCCACAAATGAGATGTCCAAAGTGGCCATTTTTCGCATGAACTTCAATACAACATAGACTTCGTCTTGAATGGATGATAAGGATGAAGATGGGGTGGCGGAAATCTTTTCTTGAAGGTCGGTCCATACTTCATGGAGGAACTTTCTCTCATGTTTGAGGGAGAGCTTCTCGCCGTCCAGTACCGAATGAGCCGCACAATGAGATGGTTGAAAATGCTCGTCCGAATGGTTAGACCGTTTTGATGAAGAGACTGACTGTCAATTGCTATGTGAATCGTCTATCGCACCATAAAGATGTTTCTCCAACTGCAAAGATTCAGTGAAAAAGCAAGAAAATTAAATGAAGAAAAACGAAGTATGCAGAAAATTGAGATTAAGCAAGAGAACTTAGAAAAAACCTCTTCAACAACATCTCTTGATTGATTTTGATGACTTGTTGTTTGGATGTTCTCTTTTGATGGCTCAGAAGGTGTGAGATTCTTCTTTAGTCTCTTGAAGTGATGATCGGCGTTGCTGCTGCTGCTTTCGTCATCGAAAAGAGTAACTTCTTGTCTCTTATCGACCTTGCGAGATTGAACAACACGATTCTCGGTAGAAGGAAGATTGGGCTCACTCGGATTTCCATTGGCATGCTTCACGGATGGACGATCGTCTTTCTCGATGGGACGTTTGGCTTTCAGTACCACTCTCTTCGGTTTTGAGGCAATTAAACTCCCAATATTTTCTTCAAAGAAGTTTCTGTGAACTTTGCTCCACCATTCCTTGTATTCCTCAGTTGAAAAGGTCTTTGCATTGGTGGGAACACAAGGGAGCCATGCTCTAGAAAAGGTCTTCTTAGATGTGCACATTCGCCAGTAACGGAGCCCTTCCTCTAAGGAACTTGCACGCACGTCTTGTTTAAGTACTCCGGGTAAGTCTTGAAGGAATCCAAATTGACGACTAAATCTGTGTGGACTATAGCTCAATTGAAAAAAGACCGCCTTGCCTCAAAGTTAGGTAATTCGAGCGAATGGCGAGGAATAAGTCTTTCTCGAAAGTTGTGGCATTTCCGTTGTCAACAAAATGAAAGTCTCTAGTTTTCGTGATCATGGTGCACGTCCAAGAGATCAAGTCGCCTTTTTGAATTCGCTTTCGAGCGTCCTTCGGTTCATAATATTTTGCGTGGCCCTCACCAGAATAAGTCACCATCTTCGGGCCATTTGTTCCTTGCCAGACTTGGTTATTGGTTTTGAAGTAATGAGCTAGCCAGCCGTAGACGAAGTGCACGGGAAATGTTGAGTAAACATGAGAAGGTTTTGGGGATGTCGCAATTTGGTTAAGTCCTTTGTAGATGCTCGCTAGAACCGGGACGGCTAAGCTCACTTCCGATCCATTCGCCATAAGACTCGCCATCTTGAAAGTGCTAGGACGGATGGAGTGGATGTCGTCGTTCGGAAGGACGAAAAGAGAAAGCCAACACGCCAAGAAAGCCGCGAGATATGTTGAATCTTGATAATTTTCTTTGACGCCTAACTTCAAAAAGGGAGCCTTCTCTGCGGGGGACCAGTCCAGGTGATGAAAAATGTCGCCGAGGGGATTGTGGGTTGACTTAGGATGCTCAGTGTCTGCACGGGTGGGTTTCTTCTCTACACGTGGTGGTGGGGCATCATACTTCTTTGCCTTCTTCGACCAAAAGTTGATCCAACTGTCGACGGTAACTTGGGCGAATTGGCCATGGCGGGAGTTCTGTTGAAGATGGTGGAAAGCATGTAGAAGGTGGCTGCACGAATGGGGAAGGAATTTGAAGCCGGCCTTGTCAACGCCATTGAGTTCTTCAGCGCTTGGGACGACTTCATCGTATAGTAACCCGGATATAGGAAGAACGGCGATCGCGTTCAAGTCCCACAAAGAAATAGATAACTCGCCATGAGAAGTCAACAATGTGTTCGTCTGTGGGCACCAAGCTTCGCATGTCGCTTTGATAATATTTGAGTTGCAGTCGTATATGAACAGCGAGGCATAGACAGAGTCGTATATGTTGGCGGAATGAAGTTTGTCCTTGCATCGGCTGAAAATATCTTCGGCCCATTCCCAGTAGCCTTTGACGTGGTGGAACTCACCGAGGAATTTGGTGGGATCTCCTTTCCATGTGGCGTCGCCTTTAATGATTCGATGGCCCAAGGTGGAGAATGGCGGTTGTTTGTCTAGCGGCTGATGGTGGTGATGCTTTGCTTGCAATGCCCATGTCCTCACCTTTTTGTTGGATGGAAGTTTTTGAGACCACTTCTTGAGGTGGAGGGAATTCGCCAATGTTGGCCATGGAGGTGAGAATACGTTGATGAGGGGTGGAAAGACCGCTAGAGTCGTGCCTTCATCTATAGAACAGTGCTCGTCATCAAGTATCTTCAAGTGTCGGATGCCGCAAGGGGAAGAAAGATCCTTGAAATGCACCATGGTTGAAGCTTGGATGTTGCGAAAATTGGACGAGTACCTACAACAAGTAAAGAAAAGCAAATTAATCATCTTTATAAAATAAAAGAAGCCCGGTAGCTTCCCGCTTTAGCCCGACAGCTTCTCGAACAACCCCGTAACAAGCCGAATGACACCCAAAGAGCCTCGTTTCAGCCCAAAGGTGACCAAACTGATTCATTACCGCCCGAATAGTGTGTTGCGGCATCAACGTAACAGAAAAGGGAGAAGCAAAGGGATGTTATGACAAGAAGGACGTGATGATACCTCTTCGGCAATTGGGCGAATAGTTGGCGGCCGCAAACTGGGAGGATGAATGTTTATATACTTTTAACGTAGCCTACCATAATCAGAAACATCACCAAGCAATGGCATCAACAGCAGTACAACAACAAAAAGAAAGGGAAAGAAAAATAAGCCCTTGATGGATAATATCAGAATTATAGCAAAAAGGGAGAGAGAGCAGCCACGAGATACCTGCTCGTTCGTGGTTCGATGTGAAAGAAAATAGGAAAGGAACATGCCCTTTTATAGGTGAAGAAATATTCCTACATCTTGAAGAAGTTGAAGTAGGAGAAGGGTCGTGATGCCTGTGGACTCCAGGAAATAAGAGGAATTTGATGGGAAGAGGATTTAGGAGTCCTGCTAGAATTATAAATTCTAGAACTTCTTGTTTTTACGCACAAGAGATAACATGGAGTGGACAGGTTTTTGTATGCTGTTACAATACTCCTAAGCCTCCCTTAGGTTGATCGCCTGCTCCTTTCCTAAAATAGCGGACATGCTGTTAAGATTTTCACGAGTTGAAGTCTGCAGGGAAAAAGAGACCATAGGAATTGAATGAAGAAGAGTCCAAGTAGAATTCTAAAATTTTGGAGTCTTCATTTAAAAGCAGCGTTTTAATGATAATTGGAGTTCATTCCACGCAGGTGTGTAAGTCACAGCAAAAGCAAAAGGCAATCTGATGCTATTAAGACTTCATGTGGGTTTATTGTGATGATAGTGTTGAAAGTTTATGTGGGCTTAGTATAATGAGAAGTCCATCTATTGGTGAGCCTTTACGTGGGTCTCCTAAAGTTTGAGAAAAACAATGGGGATATGGCTCATGGTTATATAGACTATTCTAGAAACTATTGATGTGGGCCTAAATAAATGTATTTTTCGTGTGGGCTATACGAGGGTCATTGGAGTTCATGCCAAACCCATTTCAAGTTAATTAGTCCAAGTTTATACAATTGGATTAATTCATTCCAAAGGCCCAACGAGGCAATGAGTCTATATCCGGTCCTCCAGCGCATCGAATCTGTCAATGAAGTGGCCAATTAAAGAATGCCACATGTCATTTTCTTGGAGAGTAAAATATTAATTATTTCTTTTAATAATTATTAAAGAGATAAATAAGTGAAAATTCATGGACCAATCAAATTGAAGTCTTCTTTTCCAAGAGTCCATCTTCTAATTATCTCTTTAATAAATAAATATTGGAAATTATGGACCAATCAAAACGAAGTCTTCTTTTCCAAGACTCTCTCTCCTAATACCTATAAATAGGGACCCTCCCTAAGGTGAAAATGACAATTGATATTCATAAATCAAGTTCCAAGAGTTCTAGAGAATTCTCTCAATGAGATTCAAGTGTTCTTGAAGATCCAAATGCGTTCTTGAAGATCCAAAGGAAGATTCAAGCGCATTCAAGTTCAAAACCGACGTTCAATCCGGAAACAAGCTTCCAAGCCTCCGAATTGCGTTATTAAAGTCAAGACCGGTGTAGAGAAGATCAAAATCAACTTTGCGACGAAGACCAAGGAATCGTGTTCTTCACGTTCTTGGGAAATCACGGCGTTCGATTCGAGATCAAGCTACCAAGCCCTCGAAGAAACGTTATTTAAATCCAAATTCAAGACCTGCGGAGAACAAACTGAAGATTCGTCTCCAAAAGTCTCAAATCCACTTGAAGATTGTTCTTGAAGAAATTAATAAGAGGAATAATAGAGATTTAGAATCCACTATATTCCATTTGATCCGTTGAAATCCATTTGTACTCGTGTTTATAAATTCAAGAAAACGAATTTTGCGTTACAGGCCCAATTTAATTTTTTTTACTAAAATTGGCCCAGATTTCCCCCATTTCACGCCATAGGCGCCATACTGCCATGACCGCCATGTCCATGGCGGGCGCCATGGCGCCGCCATTGCAAATCCGCCGTATAATGGATAACGAATGGCGGAAAAGTCAAAAACTGCCACGCCCATGGCGGAAATAACACTGCTCTTTTATCATATAAACTAATTTTTATCTAATTTTAGCCATAAGCTATTGACTATAAACTCGAAATTCGCTTAAAACCTATAAGCTAAGTTATCAATTAAGTTTACCGAACATAGCCATAATGATTTCACCAATTTATTTATAGGTTTAGATTGCTTTTAAATGCCTGTCATTTGTCGTTCTTTTGCAATTATTTATCATGTCAACTGCACTCTCTAATCTATTATCCTTATATTTTTAGCTATAAAAATGTGAAATAAGATATGGATTTTAATGCTTTGATCTATTTGTTTGTTAAAGAGAAGGTAAAAAATTAAGTTAAGAAAAAAGACTAATGGGAGGTAATTTTGGAAGTATTCATAAGATTGGATATAGATAGAAATGATTTTGGTGGGTGAAATCAGGAAAAAGAGTAAAGGAAAGTTTTCTAAAAGACTTTAAAGATTTACATATGAGGACATGTGAAATGGTACAAACTAAAAAGGAATTCACATATATGTTAATGTAAAAGCTGAGAATGAGAAGGTTTGACCTATCCAAACCGTAGGATCATGGATGTGTATAGATCAAACGGTTAAGAAAGTACAATCGGTCAAAAGGGTATGCGTACAAACAATTAGAGGATAGAAAGTGAACGAGAAAATGAATTGAAGAAAATCTGACTTCATGCCTATTTATGACTTTCTTTCTTTATGCACACACAAATTTAGCAGCATTGAGATGAACTTTTCGCAAGCAATAAAAACAAATTTCTAAGATTGGGAACCAGGCTGCTAAATCCCGAATGAAAAGACTCCAAGGAAATAAACGAATATGATTAACCCCAAGGCACTTGAAAATGCCCCAAAGCACTTGAAAATGCCCCAAGGCCAAAATAAACGAATATGATTAGCCCCAAGGCACTTGAAAATCACGGTTTTTAGTTAAAAAACACACAGCATAAAACTAATTTTTCCAAATAATTTTATGAGGCCTACAACGAAATATTCAGAGGCATACAACAAAATATTCAGAGGCCTAAAACATAACATCTCAAGAACATTCTCAACAAATTCAGGAGACCCGAAAAGTCGAACCTTAAGCACAATGATATTCTCCAATTTTTCTAACGAATTTAAGGGAGATAAACGATGCTCACAAATGACTTCAAGGCAATTATCCGGCCATTTAAAATTCTAAGAAAAAAAACAATCACCAAGTTTCAGAGGTTATACTACGTCTTTCGAGAATCCAACATCAACTCATCAAAAATCAATTAACGTGCTTTTATTCTCAAGTCCAATAAAAATCTCTACCTCATGAACGTTAGCCCTATGATAAATCCTTCACAAATCATCTCTGAATATTAAAAGGAGGTTAAGCCATATACCTCCTTCGGGGAATTAATTGAGATGGCTGAAGGAGTTCGGATAAAGGGTCTCGGTTCTCCCAGCTGCTATCACTCACACGCGGCTCCCGGTTCACGGCTCTCGCTGCTGCTCATGGAAAATCGGCCGGCAATGGATTCCCAACAGTTGCTGCTCGATGGGACGAAATCGGGCGACTGAGTAGGATTGACGGGACTCCGGGCGGACTGCTGCGAATAGGAGGAACCGGCGTGGCTCGTCGGTAGAAGGTCACCGGCGAAGTACTTCCCTCGACGAGGGCTGACGAACGATCGGGGCCTGCTACTCGCTGGTTTGGATGTCTACTCAATTCACGCAACAATCGGTGTTGAAGGAAGGTCTCCGGTGAAGGGTTGCTGCTCGTCGGTCAAAGCACGAGTCGGCTGACAAAGGCGCTGTTATGGTGAACCGCCGGCAAAGAATGACGGGTCGCTTGTTTGCTCAGATTTAAAAAAAAAAAAAAAATTGTTCAATTTATCATCAAAGGCTTTGACGATTTATATGTTGAAGGAATTTGGAAAATTATTGGGAATTATCGCTGCTCTTATCTGGTTGAGAGAGGGAGATTGGGAGAAGGTGACCAAAGGGCAGTGATTTGAAGGAAGAGAAGATGGAGTTCTACTCGATGTAGTGGCGTGAAATAGGTGTAAGGGCTGAAAATATTTTAAGTTTTAACTCTTGGGCTGAGACTCTATTGCAATTGGGCCAAAAAATTCTTAATGGACTAAAACAAATACTAAGGCTCGCGGCGGATTTAAAAGAAATAAAGACATTCTTTATCCCTTGTGAAAAACTGTTTACCTTAATGCATCTATATCTATATAAATATAACAAGGTTTGGTATTTACCTGAAATAGAAGGAAAAATCCTGCCTAAATAATTCGTTTTTACCTTTCATCGTAAATTTTCTTAAAAAATTTTGAAAATGGGCGGCAACTTTTGCCGCATATCAAAAAAATTTGGGTGTGAGGAATAAATTGAAAAACAAAAAGTTCATGTCAAAGGTATCCGACTGGGTGTAATTTAAAAAAGAAAATAAAATTCAAGAGAAAGGGCTAACTCCGAATCAGGTGATTAGCTTTCAACCTTTCTGAAATCTGGCATCCACCGGTTTGAAAACGCCAACGCCTGCTTCATCGGTCCCGCTCCAGAGATTTTGGGTGAGAATTGAATTTTTATAGATCGAATTGGGGTTGAGATGAGTTTTGTTGTGGGATGGAAATTTGGATGTTTAGTGGTGTGGAAGTGCTTGATTGTTAGTTTTTGTATGTTGGTCATTCTGCTACAAATTCTTTGAAATACTTTTCTGGTAAAATAGAAACAATAAGTGTATTTATGATTCGTTGTGGCGTAGGCGACACCGATCTCCATCTTCGTCTTCGGCTGTTGCTTCGGCCTTTTCGAGCTAGGGATTGAATTCCATTCGAGATCTTGGACCGATTGTTTGGCTTGACATA
Source organism: Striga asiatica (assembly GCA_008636005.1). Lineage (NCBI taxonomy): Eukaryota > Viridiplantae > Streptophyta > Magnoliopsida > Lamiales > Orobanchaceae > Striga > Striga asiatica. Next base: position 926,778 of record BKCP01007404.1, read on the forward strand.
TTGTTGATATTATTTTTGTTGATGAGAAGTTGTTTTGATGTTGTTCAATTGTTGTAATGGTGTTTTTTTTATTGTTGTGGAATTCACAAACTCATATATTTGTTATAAAACTAAACTAATATTTTATTGTTGGCAGAAATTGTTTTGATGTTGTTTGACTGGTTTTTATATCGTTTTTTGTTGTTATGACACCTACTATTTTATTCGTTGTTTTCTGTAAACTACATAATAAATTTTTTTACGTTAAAATAGCAAACTTTTGTGTTACTTCTTGATTAATTGATGTATATAATCTATTTATCAATAAATAATCAGACAAGATTACAATTAAATATTTGAAAGGAAAAAATAGCCATCGTCGTTAAAACCAATGCTAAATTGGAAATTATAAATAGTTATAAATTGAAAATTATAAATAGTTATTATGCAAATTATCAAGTTATTATTCAATCTCTATAAAGAATCTTGGTACAATTCTTTTTTTCCTTAAAATAAATAAATAAATCAGTATTTTAAACAAAAAAATAAAACATAAAATGAACAATTATTATTTTTTAGGACATTGAATAGTTTTACTACCTATCCAATAATTTGTTAATAATATTATTGTTACATTTAGTTTTTTTTATTGCAAACACTAAATTATATATATATATATATATATAATGTGCACAGTTCTCTTTTTATATAATTTTTAGAATCACTTCCTTGTGAAAAATAAATAATTAAAATTAAGAAACCGCATAGTATGTTTAAAAAAGATAAAATCAGATGTTTAGTTTGTTAATAGAAAGGGTGGTTAATTTGTACCAAAAAAAAAAAAAGAAAGGGTGGTTAATGGAGAGAGAAAGAGGGTAAGAGCTTCGGGAAGTTAAATTATTGTGGATTCTGTTGCAGTTACATGATCGCTGTAATATGAGATTAATTAGCGTAATGTTGGAATTCTACAGCACCTAGCACTTCTTAAGAATTCAAATTCAATGAGGGTGTAGTTATGGATTTTCGCCGTAAAACAAATACTAAGGCTAAATTGGCCCATTTTGATCTTGCGATCCAAATCCAAACTACAAAAAAGTTTTTAACAATTCAAAACTTAAGAAATCATACTAGAAATAACGTGCACAACATAACATCACTTTATATAGCGCTGGTCCAAATAATGCCACGGATTAATCTTAGCGTATGATCTGATAATTAACTAATCTATTTAACTTCAAGCGTGCTTCGACTTTCTTTCTTTACATATTAATTAAGCTTCTTTTTGTTTGTAATATTCATATGATTCCGTTGGATTACCACAAAACATAAACAAAACAGAATCTTTGGCTTAAATTAATTAGCAACTAATTAAATCTGTTCATGTACTCAATTAATTTTCATATTAATTCCAAGATTTTCTTGTGTTTCCACCCAGACAAAACACTAATCAGAAGGGAATTTAAAATTATTGAACTGAAAATGAGAACCCTTTTGCTTCCACATTATAATAATTAATTACCCAGGGGGAACTAAAGTAACATCAAGCCGTATACATAATTTGTTATGACTAATAGATAAAGTAATCCAAGTATCTTATCAATCTAATAAAAATAAATAATTATTTATCTAAATTCTAAAATTATATATAAAATTTAAATTCTAAAATTATATATAAAATTAAAAAACTGTAAAGCACGACGGATAAGGTATTAGACATCTAATTAAACAAAAAATTAATATATTTTACTTAATATTAAACAAACATATTCTGCACCTATGCATATGCATTATCACCATATTTTTTATTTATTTAAGGTATATATTTTTTAATTAATAATAATAAATAATATCGATAATTTTATATGATATAAGTAAAAAAATTCAATATGAGTTGACATTTTTATTTAATATACGGGTGTTTAATTATTATAATTAAAAAATATAATTTGATAATTTAATTAAAAGTCAAAATAATGTTTTATATAAAATTAAATTATTTTAGTTTCTAAAAAAAATAAAAAATCTAATATTTTTTACAAAAGTTTTTTAATTCAATACTCATATAATACACGAGTATTATAATAGTATATTGATATTGCAAAATATGTCGAATAATATAGTACAGAAATTAAATAATTGACATTTTCCTGGCCCGTGTTGGTTTTGCACCATCAATATGACTGTATGCGATGAACCTTCAATGGCTGCAATGCTTCGTAAAATTAATGTACCAACAAAAAAGAAAAGAAAAAAAAAAGAAAGAAAGGCTATAAACCCATCCCCATACCAATATGCTATCCCGTCTGCATAATTGCTCCCAAAAATTAAGAAAGCCAAAAATTAAGCAGCCACCACTTGGCGCAGCGAAGCAACCTCAGGCATCATCACCACAGCAGAGCGAATCATATCGGCCACCTCACGCGACAGCAGCGCACCAAGTCCTGTAGCCCAGTCCTTCCCAGCTCAAGTCCGGTCTTTCCCAGCCGAGCCCATTCCGGAGCACATCAGGTACCATGGATCTCAGATTAGGGTTAATATAATTTGGCTTAATTTGGGTGAAATTGTTGATTTGTTCATTGGGCTCTGAATTAAATTGTGACAGATACTTTGAGCATTTGACACAGGTTTGTGTTAAACTTGTTGTTTTTCGGTCGTTTTATCATTTGTTTTCTTAGCATTATATTTGTCTCAGAAATGATTTTTAACCACGGGAGGATGATTGGAATTTGTAATGTTTACAGCAGTTTTTTTTAGTACTGGGTGGGTATGGCATGCCAAGCCTTCCCCTGCCACACTCTCTCCTTCTCTGTCTCAGCTACAATGCCCGTCACCTCTGCAGTCTCACAAACCTTCACAAACCTTCTTCTTTCCAGTCGCCGCCATTTGGGCATCCCTCATCTCAATCCATGCCCCAAACCCAGAAAATGTCTCTCAAAAGTATCACTGGTAGCTTCCAGCTACAAGGGCGGGAAATTTTCGCGCCCGAGTCGCATTATTGGACCAACTTTCACAATTTTGAGGGTTGGTGCCGAAAAGATTCATTCTGGGAGGTTGATTTCTGTGAATTCTTCGGCGTATGAGTCTAATTCAACCTCTGCGAGCGTTCAAAGCACGGTAAGGATGATAAAAGGTTTATTGCTCCGGACCTGTTTGCTTTTTTTACTCTGTGAACGAATTTGAGGGACACGTAGCATGCGTGTTTTCTGTCTCAGGTTCTTAAGCTGTTGCATTTGGTAGTTTCTTTAGGAATTATTCTGGCCATGGATAAGTTTCTGAAGAAGGCTTTTGTGGCTGCTGCCATTAAGTTCCCGAGTGCTTTGTTCGGGATGTTTTGCATATTCACCATTTTGGTGATGCTCGATTCTACTGTCCCAGCTGCCGCCGCTGGCTTGATGAACTTCTTCCAGCCAGCCCTTCTCTTTATCCAGAGGTGGCTGCCTTTGTTCTATGTGCCGTCTTTGGTGGTTCTGCCTCTTGCAGTCAAGGATATTCCAGCTGCCTCGGGTCTTAAGATTGTTTTCATTATAGGTATATATTCTGTCCTTGAAGATTTTTCTTATGTAAAGGGAGCTTTTGTTAGGAGTCACCTTAAAGTGATTATGATTATCTCAAGGCAGGAAAAATAGAGGTAGATGTGTTTTTATTTCTGATGGGTTCCAACTTTGACATGTACCACCAAATGAAAAGTTTTTCACGACTTATTTAATTCACTAATTACCTGCATTTCACTTGTCAACCTTTTATCTTTTGTTTGCAAACACTACTAACTTCAATTTCCAAACTTCTTTGCCATGTTTGCAATGATTAAGTCACTTTCGTTTGTGGTTGTATTGTTCATAAAACACTCCCTAAATGTAGTACTATTTTATATTCTAGTATTGAAATCTAGAATAATATGATATTATGGTAGAATTTTAACTTTCATGAACGTTAAATGGTTGTTATGTTGCTTTCTCATTCTTTTGCAGTTGCGGGTTGGCTGGCTTCACTCTGTGTAGCAGGTTTTACAGCCATATCTGTGAGAAAGATGGTCAACACTGAAATGATACCAGCCGAACCCATGCCAAAGCCTTCTTCGTTTTCTTCGATTGAGTTATGGTCTTGGAGTGGTATATTCATAATATCTTTTGTAACTGCATTGTATTACCCAACTGTACTTGGAACCAATGCCAGGACGTGTTTGCCTTTTCTCCTTGCTTCCACGGTAATAGGCTACATGTTTGGTTCCCGGTAAGAAAAAAGAATTTCTATGAGGTCCACCATCTAGTTCGATTTAGTTTCACATGCAATTTATCATCCTCAATTATTATGACTTGTTATGTGACCTGATTCTGATTTCCAGGCTACCGTCAGGTGTGAAGATGGTCTTTCATCCAATTATTTGCTGCGCATTATCAGCTGATCTGGCAGCATATGCTTATGGGCAACTTTCGCGGTCTGGACTTGATCCAGTTCTAGGTATATCCATAAATTTGGGATAATTACACAGACTACTCTTGAGATTTAGGCTCCATGCATAAACAAACCAGTTATCTTTTAAATTGAAAAGTAATTCCTTGAGGTTTACATTTTCCTTTTGAAAGTGTGAACATGAAGGGAGATCAGCAGTGCAATGGGTATAAACAAAAACATGATATAAGTGTAATATGATATCAAGTATAAGTGCAATATGATATCCACTGGCATCATCTTCATTTCTTTTTCATAACAATTGAAAAGTGCAGTTCAGATAGCACAACCTGAGCAACAGATTGGACATTTAAATGCCAGGAGAACATGATATACATTTTACTATTGATTCTTCAAAAACCTAACGGTGATGCTTCCATTTTTGGCATGATCTGATACCAATTTGAAAATTACTATTTACAGGATACTATCTCACAAAGATCTCATCGAATCCTGGAGCTGGTGACATTTTGATGGGATTTCTTGGATCGGTTATTCTCTCGTTCGCCTTCTCAATGTTTCAACAGAGAAAGGTAATTAAATGTATTCCAATCCCATCTATTTTGAAACTAGTTACCTAAACAGTATGATAGTAGTCTCCACTCTCAGGAAAACTAGCTGAAAGGAAAATATTCCATGAAGCCAAATGAGAAAAAACGAGCCATGCATTATGTAGCTTATATTACAACTCTATCCTGCAATAATCAGTTAGTTATATCTTTCAGCTGGTGAAGAGACATGCTGCTGAGATATTCACCTCTGTGATCCTATCCACGTTGTTCTCTTTGTACTCAACTGCTTTAGTTGGCCGTCTTGTTGGTCTCGAACCATCATTGACCGTATCAATTCTACCTAGATGCATAACTGTGGCTCTTGCTCTCAGCATAGTATCTTTCTTTGAAGGTTGACGACTCATTCAGTCTATAGTTTTCACACCCTATTTGATAGGATAAATAAAACTGAGTTCACAAGTCTAACAAAAATCAAATTATCAAAATTGGGTAGTTGGTTTGGAATAATGTCTTTATTGTTTTTCCCCATTTAGGTGCCAATTCATCTCTTACAGCGGCCGTTGTCGTGGTAACTGGACTAGTTGGGGCCAATTTTGTTCAGACGGCTCTCGACAAATTAGGATTTCGTGATCCTATTGCTCGTGGAATAGCAACTGCATCAAGGTATGAAAATCCGAAATGTTATAAAACGTTTGTGAAGTATGTAGAAAAATCAAGGTCAATACCAAGAAATATGCTTGAGGTATGGCCTAAGTACAAAATTATGTATTTTTTCAAACAATACAGACGCATCATGTATATCTGTTTTCTTATTATAAATTGCACCCTTAGTGGCGGTTATTCGCTCAAAAAAGTCAAGTTTTGAGGTTGTGTTTACAATACCTTAAGGCATCTTTGCAAGATAAATATCATTGTTTTCTTTTAGTAGGTCAAATATTCGTGGTAGTTCTGTAAATTATTCAATAAAATAAACTCCAACCCATTAGAATTTTTATATGCACTTATACCACACCAGCAAAACTACGTGACATTTGTAGCTCCTTTTCTTTGATTTTGTGGGACAAGCTACATATAACATTCTCATATAAAAGCTTAAGAATTACAGTACTCCATCCTGAGGCTTTCTTTAAGATTTTTCTGTCCTATTTTCAGCGCGCATGGGTTAGGTACAGCTGCATTATCGGCAAAAGAACCTGAGGCTCTTCCATTTTGTGCAATTGCGTATGCACTGACTGGGATTTTCGGTTCTGTGATTTGCTCCGTTCCAGTTGTTAGACAAAGCTTGCTAGCTGTAATTTGCTAACAATTAACTATTTGCAGTCGTGCAAATATATAAATCAACGAACGCTGATTTTTCTTCACATTGGTCACAAGTTGCTGTTTCTGCGGAAATTCTGGGCCATATCAATGACAACAATATTTGTGTCTTAGTCGAGTAACTGCTGTTTATATGTATGATCTTCTGCAAATCTTTCTGTCTCTTGCTTTTCTGTTCTTCTTTACTATATGCTAGGCTCAAGGTTGATCATCCACTGGTTAGGGTTGGTAGCCTGTCCATTTGTAATAATTGTCATTCAATCTGATCCTTTAATAGCTCAAGGTAATCGGGTTGAGTTCATCATACCAAAGCACTTAAAGGTGCACTTAAAGGTTGTATTCCTTGTGGCATAACTTTTCTGCACTTTTTTTTTAATGAAAACTAGCACTTACATGAATTACCCTCCCTTAGAGTCGAAATTCAGGTGATATGGAGGATTAAATGATAAAACTTTTTCTTTACCGGTCTATATATGGAGGATGGTACAAGTGATACAATGTGCGCCTTGCAGATGTGCCTATTTGGCTACGTGCATTTACTTTCTGTTACAATTTATCAACCCCTTATTAGAATGTTCCTCCCAACTTTTTTGACGGGTGCAATTTTGGTTAATTTTAAGTTTGTATTTAAATAATATTTAAAATATAATTCAAGTTGACGTAATATAAGAGTAGGACAAATGTTATTGAATTGAATAAGTGCATTGAAGAGCCTTAGGAATGAAATGATAGTGCTGATATGTCAAGGTATGAGCTGAAAGTTGGTCAAAAATTTTCGTAGAGAGCAGAATTCAAGGGTGTGCTTAGATATTGATTTGTTAGAAAGGAATATGATTTGAACTTTACCAAGAATGAAGGCAAGCTCATCACAACACAATTATGATTGGTCTTTGAGGGCCTCAGTTATTGGAGATTTGTCAACATTTCAAATCAAGACTTTGAAGGGCACACACTCACGTGCTTACATGACAGAAAATACACAGACAAACTACAAATATCTATATATATAATTGCTAGCAAAACAATTAATAAATCTCATTTATTTTCCTTCCAAAAGAAGTTACAAAAACATGTTTACTTTATTATCTATTTTTTAATTAAAATCTTAAACAACTCATTAATCAATGAATATTTGATCTATATATATAATTGCTAAAAAAAAAAATTCAAATAACACATTTTTCTATTACAATCTAATATTTTTTCAAAAGGTAACTAAAACTTAATCAATGACTTTTTTTTAATAATGATTAGCTAAAGTAATCATGTTATTAATTATTTTATTATATAATAGTTATTACTAAAGCTAACCAATTATAATTCACTCTAAATGATATATAGAAGTTTAATAAACAGAAAATATTATATTGCAAATTTTCTCTTAAACTATTTATTACTCTTAAGTATTTTTTTAATAAGCTAATTGGCTTTTGTGGTATAACCTAACCTCTTAAAATTTCATAATAATAATAATAATAATAATAATAATAAAAATAATAATTTTTAATATAATTAATAGGTCGAGTTCTCTCAAATTTATAAAAACTACATTTTCCATTTCATTTTTTATAATCAGTTTTACTAAGGACAAAAATTTTTAAAATGTGATACTGTTATCTAACTTATAATTTTAATATTGTATTCATACATATAATTTATAATAATTTAAACATCTATGCATGTACACAGGATCGAATACTAGTTTGAGGAAAAGGATGGTAGATACTTTGAGGGACAATCTTGGTGAGAGTCTGGCGAGGTTGAAAAATAAAATCAAAAGACATTGTGGGTTGATACACGATCTTCATCATTGGTGATTTCATTGAGAGAACTGATGGTGTATCACCATGCCAAACAGAGAACGAATCGATCAATTAGAGAAGAACGTGCGTTTAATCAATGATGACATATAATCAACAAATAAGTGGTAAGCTCGGGTAGTGGTGTCACCGGGGCTTCTTCCAGTCTCCCTTGCTCTTTCAGGGCCTCTTTTACTTCTTTCACTTCTTCGGGCATAATCACGGTCACCGCATTCGCATGCTCCGACTGGCTCGGCAATTTTTCTTTGCTCAATTCAGTCTCGATACCTCCAACCCGTGTAGCCAATTATCCAACTTGCGTCTCGAGACGCTTAATGGAGGCTTCATTGTTCATGGTCCGTTTCTCGTTATTGGCAAAAAACTGGAGGATTTTATCTAGCTTCTCATCTGAGTTCGATAGGCTCGGTCCGATTTCTGGCACTGGCAACCTTAACATTTGTCCTCTTTGCTGCTGATGAGGGACAAAGTTGAGATGAGGCTGCTGTTGAACATTGTTGTAGTTGTCCCAAGAGAAGTTCGGGTGGTTTCGCCACCCGGGGTTATACGTGTTCGAGTAACCGGATGGATTACATAAATTGTCCAAAAGGTTCTCTCTCGAAAAAAAAAAATGAATAATATGTTTGGGAATTATGTTGGTTTTGGAGTGGAAGGAACCGGTTGGTATCGACAACTGGAGGAGTTCATGATTAGGGTTGTGTGATTGAGTTGAGTTGATCTATATTGAGCCACTTAGCTTATATTTATCCTACCCGATCTAAAGAGCCTACGTTACATCCTTTAAAGTCCTCTTGATTCACTGTTTCACGAATTTGATTGTTTTAGAGTAAGAGTTAGACGATAGGCAAACTTATGATTGATTCGACTAACGACCAATTTGAGTGTACCCAGTTGATATTTGCGAAAAAAACTGAGTGAGACACATATGATATACTTTTGTACTCGAGAGTCTATGTTCTTCAAAATAGCCAAGTCAATAGTTGAGGTGTGTTCTTGTGATCATTTGAATTCTTCGTAATTTGAGTGCACCCTTGCTCACTTGTTTGCTTTCTTTTCTTTTTTTTTTGTTCGGGACGAACAAAGGTTTTAGTGTGGGGGAATTGTTTGTCCCATTTTTCTTGCGTTTTTCCTTGTTATTGTTCCTTTCTTTTCCCCCATATTAAGTCTTTTGATTGGTTTTTTCGTTTTGTAGTTTATTTCGTGGTTTGCTCTATGTTGGTCTTTCTTGTGTTTTTTCGATCGTTTTTCGGTTATTCGTCGTCGTTGGTGTGCAGGTTGGAGGATTTACTTTTCATGATAAATGGACCGGGTGAACATGACTAAGGAGAGCATTTCGTTGGCAAACACACAGGAAAAAGAGGAATCAAATTTCGATACCAGACGAGCTCACACGATCCCGAGACACGAAGTTGTGCACGGAAACTAGCTACCAGTTCCACCACCGCGCCTCCCCTCGCGCCGCGACTCCCTTCAGACTGCTGTCCCAGGCCTCCGCGTCGCGCCATGACCCCGCGCCGCGGCAAAAGCCCCTACCGCGCCGCGGCGCTGTACCCTGCCGCGCCGTGCCATCAATTCTCCACGCCGTGATGATTTGCTGGTATATATATGTGAGACAGGGACTTCGGTCAGATATCTTTTGACGCACATAAACATAAAAACCCTATCTCTCGTTCCTCTCACTCGTTTTTATTCTTCTTTCATCGTTTTGAATGTAGAACAAGGATTTAAGTTCGGATTTCATTATTTCTTTCAGATTCAAGCTTGTTTATCAAATTCAACTTTGGGATTTATCAATCGTAAGATTTTCTTTTAACTTAATCGTTAATTATGAATTCTGGGGTTGAGATTGCTTGTGTTGATTATTCGATTATGAGTAGCTAAATCTTTATGCTAGGGATAGGGGATTAATGTTTTGACCTCGATTGCGATTGTGGTGCTCGTTGATTGATCTTCTTATGTGAGTTAATCTTTTATAAGGGCTTATCAATTATCGTATTTGAATATTGAGGATTATAAAGGGTGACACTTCAATTTCCAATTGAGTTCGATGTATTCTTGTATGATGATGGTTGTTCTAATTGATTAGTCGGTATACCACCCTCTAATCTATCTTAATCGACTCTTAGAACCGTAAGGGGAGGAGTCGGTCGAAATAGGCTCGTATAAACTAGGCTTGTTTGTAACTGTATTACATAGGTGTTAAATGACTTGTTAATTTGTCGTTCAAGTTTGTTCTTTTGTTACGAAGAGTTATTGAGGATGAGTACTTGAACGTGCAGGTTATTCAAATCACTTAATCGAACAATCAATTTCCCATTAATTGTAATTCGAACCAAAACAGATATCCCCGACTCCCTAGCTACTTAAATCCTGCTTGTTCTTCGTTGTCGCTTACTATTTTTATTGCTTTAGTTAATTTTAGTAGTAGTTGATAATTAAAATCAAAACCAATCTCTGAATTATTATGTTTAGGAATTTGATTTCTTCTCTTTGTGTTCGAATTTTTTGATTCTACTTCGGTAAAAATATTTACAACAACATCAATCTCCTGCCACCACTCTTGAAAACCTTCCACACCTTTTGAGCTCTGTCACATTTGAACATCAAGTGATCCAGGTCCTCCTCTCCATCCCCACACTAGCAACAAGTTGCATCTCCCAGCATCCCCTTTTGCCTCAAATTAACTTTTGTCCCCACCCAATTATGCCAACACCTCCATAAAAAATTCTTCATCTTAGGTTTGATTTGTAAACTCCATGTTAAAAGTCTGCATAATTAAATCATGATGCCACTCCTTACCTCCTACAGTGATAAGGTTAGGCACTCTACACAACCTCTCTTTCTTCCCAAAACAACAAGTAGGCTTGAAGTGAGGAGAGTTAGGGACCTAGGGTCAGTTCCACAAGTTTATATCCTAACTAGCTTTACAGATTTCATAGCCTCTAACCAGCTCTTCCATATCCAAGAGTCGTTATCCTTTTTTCTAACTTCCAACATATTTTGCTTAAAGATATACCTGCCCTTGACAACTCTGCTCATAAGTCTGTTAGGCTTTGTCAAAACTCTCCACACTGGCTCAAGAATTATGGCTTCATTCAAGTTCACTAAGTCCCTGAACCCCATCCCATTCACTAAGTCCCTGAACCCCATCCCACCCTCTAACTTAGGCTTAGCTATCTTAAACAACTAAGCCCAATGGATCTTGTTACCCCCTCTTCATTTTTTTCCCACCAAAACCCAACAATCTCTCTACATAAATCATTGTAAATACCCACAGGAATCTTTAAACACTGACATAACATAAACTGGTAAAGCACTCAACACAGTCTTGATTAAGATTTCCTTTACTGCCTCTCTGAGAAAATTATTCGTCCAATTGGTGACTCTAGCTATCACACACTCTTTAATACCATTCAGAGTTTGGCATATTTCAAGTTTAACATGATCGGAAGTGCTAACAGAGGAGAAAATACTTGACTTGTGAAAATTCACAGCTTGACAAGACACGACACAATAATGATTCAAGATTTGCGACAACAATCTAGCATGATAAGAGTCTTCTTGGCAAACGATCAATGGGTCATCAACAAAGAATAAATGGGATATACCTGGGGCATGCTTGCTGGCCTAGGCCTCTAAAGGATTTGAGAATACAAAGCTTGATTGATCAAATTAGACAGTGCCTCAAACATAATAACAAAGAGATAAGGGACAAAGACTGCCTAATGCCCCTAGAAGGAACAATATCCCCTAATTTTGTCCACTAAAGTTAAAGTAAAAGGAAGAGGTATTGATACAAGACCAAACCCAGGCTAAAAAAAAGTTCATGAAACCCCATATGTCTACAAACTCTTATTAAGAAACTCCACTCTACCCTGTCATAGGCCCTGGTTATATATAACTTATTAACATCTTGAATTTTAAATGAAAATGAAAGAACTGGCACATTAGGTGATTCTTTTTTATCCATCGTCATAATCTCATAAACATGACGATGGGATGAGAGGTGAATAAATGAAAAAAATAAGAAATGATAAACAGGTAAATAAATGATAAAACTAACAAAGAATAAATCATATTCGAGATTATGTATGAATATAAACTAAAAATATAATAATTAAAGTTGTTGTAATATAAAAATAATAATAATTAGCACCCATAATAGCTTAGTGAACTGGCGTGAGTGGTTAGCTCGGAACATACTTTGAGAGCCAACAATACTCAATTTTAAAAAATGTGATCCGAATTGACTCTTTGGTCAATCAGAATCATGTTAAAACTGCAAATATTGTGGACTCCAAAATCATATAGTTGCTTACTTCAATATTCAACAAATTCTGTAATCAGAACCTTGTACGGGAAGCAAGTTGTAGAAATAAACACCAGCAGCAGCAGTACGAAAGGAACACAATTACCGCCAACGGACAACACAAAAGATATTGAATTATATAAGGAAATCCCTAGCAACAAATACAATATATAACACGAAAAATAATAAGTTGTATGAACCAACCAGCAAAGAATTGCATAAAATGCAGTACAATAAAAAGCATAGGACAGGCAATCCTAACCTGAATGACAAGGTTAAAAGCTTTGTGACGCCAAACGACCCGAGTAGGGTCTTCCTAAATGCAAATGAGAGCTTCTTCTTCTTCTAGCTAATAATGCACCTGATAAATCGCCCCGAATTCAGCCTTCCAGGCCTGATCATCATCATCGGGAAATGATGAACCAATTTGTTGCACCATATCTGAGTCATCTTGGTAAAGTGGTGAGGATCTCAAAGCGGCCTCTGGCAACCTGCTCTCGGCAAGGTACTGCTTCATGGTAATCATCTCCATCTTGTGCTTTCTCTTCAGTTTCTCCATCTTGTGCTTTCTCTTCAGTTTCTCCATCTGTCTCCTCAACTTCTCGTTCTCTTCTTCAATCCCCGAATTCTTGTCCTTGACAACCAAACAAAGTAGAAAAATGAACACCAAGTCAGAAAACATGAATTTACAATATTTCAGGTAGTCATGCAAAGAACCTGTTTTTAAGAATTCCAAATACTCCTCCACAGTTTCATTTTGTCTTGGAATTAAGGAGGTGTTCAGCTGAAAACTTTTCATCTATCTGATGCAGTTGATTCTCTAATTTTATACATTTGGTTCTTTGTAAGACCTCTCTCTGGACCATTTATAATTATTCTTTCATCAACAGCACTTTCATTATATGCTTGTAGACATCATCCTATAGGGGTAGCTTCTTTTCAGATCATTATTATTATTATTATTATTATTATTATTATTATTATTATTANGCAGCCTCCTCAGTTTCTCTCAACCTGACAAGAACCTCCCCAGCACCAGCAGCATGTACGGCCTCAGCAGTATCCTTCAGCTGCACCTTCAGACTCCGATTCTCCTTCCTCAGCAGCTCCCTATCCCTCTCTCTCTCCACCCTCATGGCTGACAACTCAGCAGACAGCGCCTTCGCAAAGCGGGCCCCGCGCCTGCCACTTGCCGCCTTAGAAGCTGCCCTCTTCACATCCGCTACAACCTCCATCACACCCCTATGCTTCTCCACAAGCTCGTTGTAATTCTCCTGGAGCTCCGTGTAGTGCTCGATCATCCTTGCTTGGCCCACGACCGACCTCACCAGGGCATCGTCACGCTCTTCCATTGACTTCTTCTCCAAAGTCAACAGGACTCGATTTCAATCCTCAGCTCTCCATCTCCATCCATTTTTCTCTCTCCCTCTCGAATTCTTCCTTGCTGTTGATGGAATTTTTTCTTTTCAGCATGGATTGTGACAGCAGGGAGGATCGTAGTTTGTCGGACGATGATCTTCTGATGGGTGGTGCTGAGCTGGTGCAGATTGACGAGTTTTGGACCTCTTTGATTTCACATTTTTCTTTTATGAGTTCGAGCGGTAGCTCGTGGTGTTTGTTGATGTCTGCGTGAAGAAGAGCTGGCGAGGGTTGCAAGAAATGTGAGAAAGCAAGATTATGGGAGTGGATTTTGAAATATTACAAAAATTGAGTGTCCTGGGATGGGTTGGTGACCTTAGATTCAGATTTATGGGGTTCATCCTCGTTTATCGAAGGCAGTTGGTTTTTCTGATCGATCTGGCATTTACATTGCTCCAGCTGCAGGAGAAAAGGTAGAAACAGTGAGTTAACTTGCTGTATTTTGGGGCTGGGATAAGCAAATCTTGTTCTCATATGACTTGAAAAGAAAAAGGAAAAGGAAAAATTATTACCTTTCTGTTTAAATGCTCGATTTGAGCTGCTTGGTCCTTACAAATGCTCTTGAGCTCTGTATCTCTTTCGATGGCCAGGACTAAGTCTTTCTCCACGCCCTATAACAGAAAATAAAATTATTAAGAGGTATTTAACCAAGAAAGAAACAACTGCATGGATCTATTGAGATACTTCTGAAATCAAGCAACATTAAGGCAGACCTTCGCCTTGTCAGCTTCATTGCTATCTTTCCCTTGACATCTAATGCAAACAAAAATGGCACCAGATGTTTGATCTGATGTCTGAACTGAGGCATTGGCATTGTCTGCTTTCAGACACGGTTTGAGTGCCAAGTGTTCGAAAGAGAAGGACACGGATGATCTAGAAGGAGTTGAGTTCCTCTTGTGGTAGTCGATGATCTGTAGCCCTCTGTGGAGGCTAGCTGCCAAAGACTCATTATGGCCAGCAAAAATCTTATTAGATCTCTCTTGTTTCTGTGACTGCCGAATCACGTCCACATTTTTCAAAGAACCCACCATGTCACTCTCATGATTCGACGGGAAAACTAGGCTTTTTCTCTGAGAACTTTTTATTTTGGGAGATTCCGATAACATAGGTTCCAGAAGGGTTGTATTAGGGGGAATATCCAGAGCAATGAACTTCTAGAAACTTCAGTTTTATTTTCACTCGAATTGATTTCTTCATTTTCTCCTTCAGAGCAGCTCATATAGTGCTCTCTAGTGAATTCTTTCTCACAGGCTTCTTTACTCGGAATTTTGCTTCGTGTTGTCTTCACGAGAGCCACGTACTGAAGCTTTAATTCCGTAACATCATCCTCATTGATGTGTGATTTTTCTTCAGAAACATTTTCTTCGCCTGGTAATATCAGTGAATTATTGAGGCTCAGTCTCAACTGGTTCAAGCTCGCACGCAAATTTACCCCTTGGAAATATCCATGATTGCTGCTGCTTAAATGGTTGGATGTGCTGGACTTAGCCCTCTTGAGCTCTTCCTGTATTGGTCAAAGTTAGTTATTTGATACAAAAAGGCTTCTTTTGCAAAGTTCTATTTGAAACAAGCAAAGATACCTTCAGCTGCCGAATCTGGTCGCTCAGGTTATTAACATCGTCCTCTGTTATTTCGTTCACCACTGGTTCATTCTTCATGAGTTTTGCTAGCAAGCCGAATCTGAAGGTGCTTAAGGTTTCGCTACTGCTCCTGCTTGTGAAGAGAAATAAATGAGCAGCATCTATAAGAAGAATATTGGTAGTGATCACTTCAAGCTGTAGTATGTTAGTCCCGGCTCGTCTTTATTTGCAGCTAGGATGCACTGTTCGTGTAAGCGAAAATGCTTCCCGACACAAACGGACACTTTTAGGATAGAAGAAGATATTGAACAACTCAAAGTATTGATTATTCAGTTTTTGCTGTGTTCTACAAATACAAAACTGTATCCCTATTTATAAGAACTAAAAACAACTACCTATTGACTTTCCTAGAAATTACTTAAGCTGAAAAATCAACCCATAATGGCTGCTATGAAGGTGCTTTGCAGCTGCAAGGAATTTGCATTGCTATTGCAATGAAGCTGCAAGGAAACAGCAGATTATATATTTTTTACAATTCTTCCCCTAATCCTGCTGCTCTTCCTTGTTTCCTATCATTCCAATCTTGGTCCTCAGCTCCATGAACCGAAGACGGCCGAGTGGCTTGGTAAGGATGTCTGCGAGCTGCCGTCTGGATTCGACAAACTCCAAAACAATATGTCCTTCATCGACACAATCCCTGATGAAGTGAAAACGAGTATCGATGTGCTTGCTCCGGTCATGGAGGACTGGATTTTTTGCAAGGGCAATGGCGGGCTGGTTGTCCACCATCAGAGCTGGTGGACGAGCTTCCTCGCCGGTCAGCTCACCCAGCAACCGACGCAGCCAGACCGCCTGACACGCCGCTGTGGCTGCCGCCACGTACTCCGCCTCGCACGTAGACAACGCCACGATCTTCTGTTTCAGCGACTGCCATGAGATTGGGGCCGATCCAAGGAAGACGAGAACACCGGAGGTGCTCTTCCGCCCATCAATGTCGCCTGCCATGTCTGCATCGCTGAAAACCGTGAGCCGCAGCCCACTTCCACCGCCGGTCTTGGGGAAGATGATGCCATGGTCCACCGTCCCCTTGACATAGCGCAACAGCCGCTTTACCGCAGCCCAATGATCCTCTCGGGGGTCCTCCATGAAGCGGCTGACATAGCCCACGGCAAATGCGATATCTGGCCTCGTGTGGACTAGGTCGCGCAGCCCGCCGACGATACTCCGGTAGAGTGTTGCATCCACCTTCCTCGCGGTGCTGGCTTTCGTCAGCTTCAGCCGCTCCTCCATAGGAGTCGCGCATGACTTGCAGTCAGCCATGCCGCTCCGCTCCAACAGCTTCCCCGCATACGCACGCTGACAGAGAGTGATGGAGTCTCTCCCCTGCTTCACCTCGATGCCGAGGTAGTAGGAAAGCTGCCCGAGATCGCTCATGCGGAAACGAGCTGCCATCTCGCGCTTGAAGCCGTTGATGTCCCCTTCTCGTGCGCCAGTGATGATCAAGTCATCCACATACACGCCGACGACGAGCTCCTCCTTTCCCCTTCGTCGCGTGTAGAGCGCGTGCTATGTCGCGCAGCGCGTGAACCCAAGCGTACCCAGAGTGGCATCGAGCTTGGCGTTCCACGCTCGCGGGGCTTGTCGCAACCCATAGAGTGCCTTCCGCAGCCGTAGCACCTTGTGCTCCTTTCCCTTGACGACGAAGCCCGGGGCTTGCTTGACAAAAACAGTCTCCGCTAGCTCGCCGTTGAGGAAGGCCGATTTCACATCCAGGTGATGAATGCGTCAATCCTTCGTTGCCGCCATGGCTAGCAGTAGGCGAACTGACTCCATGCGTGCCACTGGTGCAAAAACTTCCTCAAAGTCGATGCCCTCTCGCTGAACGAAACCGCGAGCAACGAGGCGCGCCTTGTGCTTGACTATGGCGCCATACTCGTCCCGCTTGACCTTGTAGACCCATTTGAGCCCGATTGGATGACAGCCTGGAGGTGGATCGACGAGCTCCCACGTCTCATTTTCCTCGATCGCCTTCATCTCCTCTAGCATAGCTCGTCTCCAATTGACATCTCCCTCGGCCTGCGCGAAAGTCGATGGCTCCTCTGCGCTGACGAGGAGCAGCTCCTGATCATCGAGTAATCGGCTCGCTAAGCCTGGTACCGCCGAGTTGCCAACAAGGTTTTCCATCCTGCGAAACCTCACCCCCCTCGCCGTCGTGGAAGGCATCCACATACTCGTCGATGTCGCTTGGAGGAGAGGTGAACTCAACTGTCGTCGCTGGAGATGTCCCCTGTCCTGCCGCAGTAGGGGAATGTGGTGAGGGTGTGTGTGCAGCCACTGGTGGAGATTCTTCGCCCGTGCCCGCCATGGCAGGACTTTGCGGCTCATCCGACGCCGCCACAGCTGTTGGACTTGGCACGTCCGCAGCTGGCTCCTCTACTCCCGCATCTCCTCCTCCGTGGATCACCAAATGCTCGATGACGAACGTACCGCCAACGCCACGGGCTTCCCCCGTGCCAGGATTCTCCCAATCCCAGGCCGCCATTTCGTCGAACACCACATCCCGCGAAACCACCACCTTGCCTCCACGTGGATCGTAGAACCGATAGGCCTTGCTTCCCTCCTCGTAGCCTAGGAACACCATCGGTGTGCTCCTATCCTCAAGCTTGGACAGAAAAGGCTTCGCCTTCTTCACATGGCCAATGCACCCAAACGTCCTTAGAAACGAGACGTCGGGCAGCCTACCATGTCAAGCTTTGAATGGCGTCATGCCCTTCAGGGCCTTCGTGGGCGCACGGTTGAGGATGAACACCGCCGTGCTCACAGCCCAGAACTCTGCTGGCAAGCCCTTTGCCTTCAGCATGCTTCGGGCCATGCCTACCACGGTCTGATTCCGCCGTTACACTACGCCGTTTTGTTGCAGTGAGTACGGGCGCAGTGTGATGACGCACCACCCCCTGGTTTGCACAGTACGCGGCGACACCGATGTGAACTCGCTACCGCGATCCGTCCTCAGCACGCAGCCGTTTCCCGGACTCTGCCTCGGCTCGCGCCTAGAACCACTTGATTGCCTCTGTCGCCTGATCCTTACTCGTCAAGAGCTGCAGCCACATGAAACGGCTACAGTCATCCACGAGCAGCAGGAAGTAGCGTCGTCCGCCATGTGTAGCCGGCGTGATCGGCCCGCAAAGGTCGCCGTGGATGAGCTCTAGGACGTCCGCCGCACGATACTTGGCCGCCTTTGGGAAGGGCAGCCGCTTCTGCTTCCCTGCCAGGCAGCTGTCGCACAGCTCGCCTGCGTGCTCGATGTGCGGGAGCCCGCGCACCATCTTCCTCAGCCGGCCGAGTGCGTCGAAGTTCAAATGGTCGAACCGAGCATGCCATAGCCATGGCTCCTCCGGTTGCTCCACCTTCAAGTCGAGGAGGTAGAGGCGGTTCCGGGAACGCTGGACCATGGCCAGCAGCCGCTGTTCTCGGTCCCGGAGCTTTAGCACGCCGTCTTTGACAAGCACCTCGCAGCCGTGCTCGTCCAGTTGCCCGATGCTGACGATGCTTGAACGCAACTGCGGGATATAGTATACATCCGTCAATGTGCGGTGCTCGCCGTTCTGGCACCGGAAGATGACGGTGCCGCGACCTCGAATCTCCACCTTCGAGCCGTCGCCGAACTTCACCGTCCCCATCACGCCGTCATCAAGCTCGGAGAAGGCCTCCTTGGAGCCGATCATGTGGTTGCTGGCGCCGGAGTCTAGGTACCACCTCTGCTCCATGCCACCGCCCATTCGTCCAAGGTGGACTTGGGCACTTGACTCGTGGAGGTGAACGGCCTGCAGTGACTTTCCCTGCTCTGTAGCCGTCGCCTTGACTTCCTCCAACTCTGGCTCGACGTCGTGCAACTTACAGGTCGTTGCCATGAGAAGAGCTGGCTCCTCGTCATCCACCTGCGCGAGGTGTGCCTCCCTCTTCTCCTTCTTGGGATTCTTGCAATCCCGGGCCCAGTGCCCTGTCTTTCCACAGCGTCGGCAAGTGTCCTTGTCAATCGGAAGCGCGTTGTCGCCGTCCTTCTTCTTCTTCTGCGTGGCCTTGCCACGACGCTTGCTGTAGCCGCCACGGTTGGAGGAGCCTTCCGCGGGCCGTCGCTCGCGCATACGAGCTGCCCATTCTTCCTCAGTCAGTAGTAACTTGCTGCTGGTAGTTATCGTCGCCGTCTCCACACGGTCATCGACCGCCCGTAAGCGCCCAATCACATCCTCAATCGTGAGGGTGGACATGTCGATCAACGTCTCGATGGAGAGCGCGATCTGGGCGTACTTAGGTGGCACGACACGCAAGTATTTCGCGACCGCCTCCTCGTCGGTGATGGTGACGCTGTGCGCCGTCAGTTGACTGACGAGCGACTGCAGACGGAGCGAGAAATCCTCCACTGCCTCGCCGTCACGGAACACCAGCGCCTCATACTCCCGCCGCAGCTGTTGCGCCTTCGCCTTCTTTGCGCGATCAGACCCGATGCGCATGGCCTTGAGGGCGTCCTAAGCAGCCTTTGCGGAGTCCTTTACGCCCAGCGACTCCACGTACTCGTGAGTCACAGCGGATAGAATCGCTTCCATCGCTGCACAGTCCTCTTCTTCATACTCGGTGCCTTCTTCGATGGCCCGCCATAGCTTGCGCGCACGCAACTTGACCTTCATCAGCACCTCCCACTCGCCATAGTTTGTGCGTGTGAGGACCGGCCAGTTGGCCCCGCCAACGTCCCGTACGGTCTTGTGGATGATGACCTCCTGGCGCGGTGAAGCGTGTGCACCGCTCCCTTGCACCATCGACGCAGCATCTTGGCTTGCCATGGCTCTGATACCACTTGTTAGTCCCGGCTCGTCTTTATTTGCAGCTAGGATGCACTGTTCGTGTAAGCGAAAATGCTTCCCGACACAAACGGACACTTTTAGGATAGAAGAAGATATTGAACAACTCAAAGTATTGATTATTCAGTTTTTGCTGTGTTTTACAAATACAAAACTGTATCCCTATTTATAAGAACTAAAAACAACTACCTATTGACTTTCCTAGAAATTACTTAAGCTGAAAAATCAGCCCATAATGGCTGCTATGAAGGTGCTTTGCAGCTGCAAGGAATTTGCATTGCTATTGCAATGAAGCTGCAAGGAAATAACAGATTATATATTTTTTACATAGTACAAAATATATTATGCTAAAAAACTTATTAGTGATCCCATTCCAGAAAAGGAGAATTCTCCTAGGCTTCTTCTTGTTTTCACTTTTGAAAATAAAAGAGTAAAGAAAGTACAAACTATAAATGTTTTCGCTAATAACAAAGGCACGACATGACCAGTACAACCTCTGAGTTTATTTGCCTGCACTTATTCACATAACAGTTTTCATCTAAAATATCCGTTGTACCAAGCATAAAAAATGAGAGAAGGCATACTTATTGTCTGGATAAATGGTGCATATAATGGAGAGCTTAAAAATGAGAGAAGGCATACTTCTTGTCTGGAGAAACTGTGCATATAATGGAGAGCTTAGCGTTGCCACCAAATGATTCTCTCAACAAATGAATCAGACGAGAGCTTCTGTACGGAACTCCTTCAGATTTCCCTGATTGACTTTCTTTTGCAAGAATATTTACTAAAAGCCTGAAGGAGGTAC
Source organism: Striga asiatica (assembly GCA_008636005.1). Lineage (NCBI taxonomy): Eukaryota > Viridiplantae > Streptophyta > Magnoliopsida > Lamiales > Orobanchaceae > Striga > Striga asiatica. The sequence goes on from BKCP01007404.1 coordinate 947,821, forward strand.
AGGTTTATGTGTTAATTAGACTCTTTGCAAAAGCAAAGTAACAGCATTATGATCATATACAGAGCCAAGTAAGCAAAATACTATAAGCACAGTACGATGCACAACATTAGATAAAATTAGCTACCCTGAAAATTTTTGAGAGGTGGAAGAGTGTGAAAGAAAAAGTTATAAAAAATGATAAAGGCGTGGAGAACACTTGCGAGGACATACCCAATCTTTGATGTTGACTTATTAATATATTTTCCTTCTTTCACATGTTGTCTACAAGCATCTGCATGTATGTTTCTCTCGAATCCAGCCAGATCAACTAGACTGATCCGACTAATCTTTGAAATACCAAAGCACTTTGATGAGGAATCCTGCAGGATAATATTTAGAAGAAAAGACAAATTGTAAAACTAAGATTGCAGAGTATTCAACAAGTATCATCAACCTAGGATTTTCTTTGGCGAATATTAGCTTCAGTATACACCACCAAACAATATAACCATCTCCAAGGGGATGAAACTCATCAGTGAAAAAAACTCAGTATCAAAACTCCTATGATATTCTTCTTTCTATTTTTCTTTTCTTCTTGATTTCTGTATTATGTGCTTACCAGCTTTGGTATACAGCACATCCGTTTCTGAATATGTGGGTTAAAACAAAAATAAGAATACATCTAAATTATGCATTACTGATTATTTATACCTTGCACCAGGACTCAATTTTGCATGTGAACATAATATGGGACCTTGAGCTCTTGGAGTTGATTCTTGTTGTTCCAGTTTTTCTATTTGAGAGGCCCTGGAAAGACAATGCCGTATTTAGAACAATACCCTCTTAACAAAAGACAAACATGTTAAATAAGACAATGCTTACTCCTTTTCCGTACCTTAATTAAAATTTGAGTGACATCTTCATAGCATGATACATATTCTTCAGATAAATGTTCCACATAAAATCCATTTTTTATGTCATCCGTTATCTGAAACGGTTGAACCAAAAACAATATCAGCATAAAAAATAATTCGACGGACTGCCCGTAAATTGTAAATAAATTATTCTCTGAAAGGAGAAGTAAAAAGTTAACCTCTAGACCCCGTTGAGTTGGATCAAGTAAGTCACTGATCTTCTCATCATATACCTGCACGATCAATACATCCATGATTAAGTCGTTCATTTGAAATTGAAAAAAGACCCCAGCGCTTTCTCAATTAAGACAGAATCACCTCAAGGAATGAACACCGGCACTGATAATTCATCATTTTGCAATCAGGATTCTCTTGCTCCTGTGTAATCATAATTGAAGCAATTAGAACACACCACGAATTTTCATATCAAAATCTCACAATTTATATGACTATACCAATCATATAATCATCAACCTTTTGAATCCCTGAGAAAAGCTTCTGGAAAATGCGTGGAACGATACCCTGAGGACCATTGACTACTGGACTTCCAACCATTGCATTTGGAGGTCCCCACATAGTGTATGTCTTCCCACTACCGGTCTAATATTTACAAACATGAAATTACTTCAAAATCCAAAATACATAATTACAAATGTTTGTGAAATTTAAATCAAGGTATGCCAAATTACCTGTCCATAAGCCATGATTGTTGTATTGTAACCAGAAAGTGCATCCTTAACCAAGGGTGCACCTACTAAATGGTAAACATCCTCCTACAATCATACATCGACTTAGCAGATCAATTTGATACTCGTGCATATCCAATTACAACATAAAAAGAGAAAAACTCGAATTCTGATTGATATACAAATCGAAAATTTCTTATCAAATTAGAAAAGGATTTCTGAGAATGCAATGAAAAGATTCTGCTAAAGGTTCCAAACCTGGGTTGAATCCGATTCAAATATTGAATCAAATCCGTAATTTCTGTCAGCAACACAAAGAGAAGTCTTTGCCACTTTACTGACCGAATTTTCTCCAATTCCAAGTTTATTGGCTGGTCCAATCCTCACCACAACCTATCCAGAAAAAACAGAAATCGGGAATATAATAAAAAAGCAGCGCGAGAGCAATAACAAACCCTAAAATCTGTAAGCTTCAACAAAAAGAATTACACGGGTACCTTGACTGGAGGATCCGGAGCTTCAGGTGGTTCCTCTTGAACCACAGATGCAGCATTTTCTTCCATAATATGATTAACATTAACCATAGAAAAGGCGACTTTTTGGGTAACAAGATCGAACTACAAAGTGGAGGATCGCGAATTTGAATGTTGGGATCAATTGGCGCTATGTTCTCACCGTCAGATCTCAGTTTCGTACTGTGATTGGAAAACGGCTTCTGCTTAGCTTTCGGGAGAAAACTCTTGAACGGCACTGAGGAGGAGATGCTTTCCAAGAATCTGCCGCTTTCCGAGATTCTGGAATTGGGCCTCGCCATGACTGGACTCAACAGATCACCAACTGTTTGATTTGAAGTTTAATTGTGAGATTATGAGAAAGACGGAGGAGAGAGACTAAAGAGACGTTATAAACAATTTGTACTATCCGACCGTTGGTGCAATATCTCACACTAATAAGGCATTTAAAAAAATTTAAACTTGGTGTGTAATGACAAAAAGGGTATTCACTTGATTGTTCTGTTTTTTTCCCAAAGTGCCTGTAACAATCTGGGATGGACGGGCATCATGAGATGCCAATTTAATGTAGTACCTATCCATTTCCATAGGTATTAGAATGTAACATTCTAAATTTAGGCCGAATTTTATTCTGCATGCTAAAATCGGAAATTTTTATTACTTTCCATTTTCAAGTCATTTGATATAAGTATTAAGGTATAAATATATTTTATCATATTGACTAAATATTTTTTATATTATTTATGATTCTCACCTTTTTCATTTTTTTTAAGTAAAATATTTATTGAGTTTTTTATTTATTTAGGATTTAAATTGAATATTCATATCTTGTTAACCAAGATTTAATATTTAATTTTACACTCACTTATGTAAATAGCATATCTAATTAACTTTTTTCAGTAATTTTTATTTGACATTATATCTTATATACAGATGAATATTAATATTTTTTTACTTCAAATAAGTATATAAATATCAATATCAATGTAAGAAATAACTAATCTAAAAGTAACTTATAAATAAATTAGAAATATATATTATGTTAAAAATTTTGAAAAATATATTTTTTTATAAAAAAAAACTCTTAATTTAAAGCATGCTGAACCTAATTGGCATACTCGCATGCTTCGGGATCCTATGTGACAAATTTTTCATGCTTTTTCATTTGGCTTGGATGGATTTTAATTTACTCTCAATCCAAAAATAACTAGGTTCGGAATAGACATAAATCAATATTTATGATCCTTTTAAGATAATTAATTATGTTATTATTTTTATTCTAGACGTGGTTTATGAGACATAATTTTTTTCTTCAATCTTTCTTTTCTCCCCATCTTTCTTTTAAAATTATAAAAAAAAATGATTACTTAAACTATAAGTAGATTTTAAAGTTAACAAATTTTTTATTTATTAACAATTTTTTATACATACTATAATCATGGATGAGCTTCGATTTGACACCTATATTGTACAATTAAAATAATAAATATTTATGTTTATTTTTGTAATAAAAATTAAATTACCTGTTAATATTAATTAAAAAATAAAATTATTTATATTAATTTAAACACAAAGTTGTTAAATGATATAATTTAAAAAAGAATATCATAATATAATATGGTAAGCCATATAAGAGATGAATGTCATTTTAAATAAAAATAGTAATATAGTTATTCAACAAAGTATTTAAAATTAAAACCGTATTATTATTATAATTATAATAATTATTATTATTATTAATTTTAAATATAAAAATCTTAACAAACACATGTGTAATATACATATATTGTACTAGTAGTATAATATGGAGTATAGATAGATACACAAATAGACAGAGAGACATGAAGGTTTTGAGAGATAGATAGATTATTGTTGTTGTATTCCATCTTTAGACTTATTAGATTGTTACACCTCTCCTGTCAGATTTGTAAAATATTGAGTATTTATAGCCAACCAAATCTTATTTGCATATATACCTAAAAGATATGATTTAATTAGATCTTTACCATACTGTAAGTTTCCAAAACGCAAACGTCTTCTCCCCTTAATTAGCGGGTGATAACCGTTAAGGGTGTTCACGGTCCGGTTTTAACCGAAAAAAACCGTCAATCCGGACCGCGGATCGGTTAAATGGTCAGTTAAAAAAATTTTAAACAATCCGGTGGCTAATTTTTTTAAAAATCCGGAATAACCGGTCCAGTTAACGGATTACCTGCGGCAAACCGCCGGTTTTATAGCCAACCAAAACTTATTTGCATATATACCTAAAAGATATGATTTAATTAGATCTTTACCATACTGTAAGTTTCCAAAACGCAAACGTCTTCTCCCCTTAATTAGCGGGTGATAACCGTTAAGGGTGTTCACGGTCCGGTTTTAACCGAAAAAAACCGTCAATCCGGACCGCGGATCGGTTAAATGGTCAGTTAAAAAAATTTTAAACAATCCGGTGGCTAATTTTTTTAAAAATCCGGAATAACCGGTCCAGTTAACGGATTACCTGCGGCAAACCGCCGGTTTTATAGCCAACCAAAACTTATTTGCATATATACCTAAAAGATATGATTTAATTAGATCTTTACCATACTGTAAGTTTCCAAAACGCAAACGTCTTCTCCCCTTAATTAGCGGGTGATAACCGTTGCACATATTAAAATTAAAAAAAAAAAAAAAACAAACTAACTAACTAACTACTAGGTGAATATGGTAATGTTACATATCCAATATAATATCATATTTTACTAAAAAAACAGAAAGCCAACAATTTTTTAGACAACGAAATATAAAGGTAGACCTGATTTTTGAATAGGCAGTATTATTGCTTTTATATTTAGTATATGTTCAGCTTTTTTTGAATAGACAATATATATTGCGTTTATAGTCTGTATATATTTAGGGATTAATTATCTCATATTTGTTTATGTCAAGATTATATGACTTTAACGAAAATAATCATTTGTGTTTGATTTTGTTTATTTCTGGTTTATGTTAAGTAAATAAAAATATACAACACACATATACATAAAATATACACTCGAGATTCTCGTAATTCAAGCCAGCGACAGATCGGGACACACATATACATAAAATATACTTTAAATATACACTCGAGTCCCAATCGTTTCTCAAAATCGATTTCAGAACCCACATATACATAAAATATACATAAGATATATACTCGAGATTCTCGGAATTCAAGCCAGTGACAGATCGGGACACACATATACATAAAATATACTCTCGATGTTCAATCGTTTCTCATTTCAGAACCCAGATTAAGACCCGAAACCACGGCCATGACCCTCTTTTCTGCATCCGCAAGCTCATAACAAAGCTTCTCGGCCTCGTCGGCCATCAAGAGAAAGGAGTGGGAGGAGCAGCTCGAATGGGGCGGCGACAATCGTGTACCTCGCGAAGAGGAATTGCCCGTGCTGAAGGCTGTTGAAAAGAGGAAATACGACGCGGCGGAGATTAGGCGATCGACGGCGGGGATGGGTGTGTGGGCGGAGGTGGAAGTCTTTGGGATAGAGTGGCAGTGAAGGGGCGGTAGTGGGAGGTTAGATTTGAATCGCCCGTACTAGAGGTCATTGCATTGCGGGAGGAAATGCGACGCGGTGGAGATTGGGCGATCAGGGGATTGGTGGGTGGGCGGAGGCGGAGCTGCGAAGGGGAGGTGGGGGGAGGAGAATAGCGGCGGATTTGTAGAAGAAGAAGATGATGATGATGATGATGATGATGAGAGAGAGAGAGAGAATAAGAAGAATAGATAGGGAGAGAGAGAGAGAGAGAGAGAGAGAGAGAGAGAGAGAGAGAGAGAGAAAGTGTTTAAATATAGCTCCCATTAAATCTGTTTTTACAATAATTAAAAACAATTATTCGTTGCTCAATAATCTAGTATGTTTGTAAATTAATATGATGATTTTAATTAATTTGCAAATAAATATATATGAGTTTTAAATATGTAATAAAAATGTTATATATTGTGTAGTGGAGGAGGTAATTTCCTCTTACTTTTATTCCATGACTGTTATTCCTATTGATATTGCGATTCATTCAATTCATGGACCTTTTTAGGCTCACAAATGTTAAACTGTTGAAAAACCAGAACTGGCAATTAAAATCAATACAACGAAATTTCATCACAAAACACCGACTTGCAGAAAGCAAAATAAAAGTACTGTACGGTGGAATCATAGTGTTCATCCCCAACATTCATGGGAAGTTGGTCAACTATCCTGAACCACGTTCTTGGTGATTTTGCGGTAAAACCATAGTCACCGAATAGCAAACGCCTTAGACATCTGCTCCAGGCAACCATGAATATGAAAGTATGTTCATCTATTGATAGAGTATGATTCTATAACCAATAGACAACCTAAGAAAAGACTTATTTATCGCTCTCTCACTGTTAGGTAGTCATATTTTTTTTTCTACGAAAAATACATTCTCATACTATAAAATATCATATTTTTAATTATACTGAATTTTAAAGTATAATATTTAAGCGTAAGAGCATGCATATCTCTTAATATAATATTTTGTCTAATCATTAGGCAACCAAACAGAAAACTTACTGCACTAACACACAAATATTGTTGTTAGAAGCCTAGCTATTGGTCATACTTTCTTCTAAAAAATACACTCATACTGTAAAATATTATATTTTTGTTTATGTTATGTTTTGAAATATAACGTTTGAATATAAAAGTTTGCACCTATGTTAAATAGTACGATTCTCTAACTAACTATTAGACAGTCTAACAAAAGACCCAACTCCTCTAAAGTCTAGGCAAACACTTACTATACCGTATAATTAACTCATCTCAATCACCACCACTACTACATCATTCATGAAAAATAACGGAAAGTGAAAATGGAAAAGGAAATTGTTTCTCACACTAATTCTTTATCATGCACAAGAAATTGTATATACCTTGTCCGATACAAAAGCTCCAAAAGAATGAATCATCGCACTGGAATTTTTTTATTGAAGGGAAACCTAAGAGGGCACCCCTCTTATAATAATTCACACTAGAAAAACAAACAGAAACTCTCACATAGAGTCTGAGACATAAGAATCCCAGACTCAAAAGAAACGAAAAGGGAAAATGTCTTTAGAGCCGACCAACAGGGATGGAAAGAAAAAACGAATACAAAAAGAACCTCTATCTTCCAAATCAACCAGTAGTACCGTCTTGGGTTTAAAGTCGCACAACAAATATCGTGAAGTCTGATTTACATCTCAATCAAAATGCTGAAAAACGAACCTTAAGTTACACCATGAAACCTTGAAATCTTCGGCAAAATCCCTGGAAACTGCTCTCACTGAGCATGTACACTTTGCACCAAAAAAGACCCTATTAGCTCTGTGACGACATCAATTTATGATAAGCTGAGATATAATATATCTAGGGATATGAACGGAATTCACAAACCACGTGCTCTTTTTTAACTTTCATCTCCTACATCCTCAGAATACTGCAAGTTCCTATGTTGCAATTCCTGAAAGAAAATCACGGTAATAAGTTAACTTGGCAATTCTGTTGACTCTATGGATATTAAATATGTAAATGATTACATCCACAAAGATCAAAGATGAATCAATTTCAAGTTCCTATGTTGCAATTCCTGAAAGAAAATCACGGTAATAAGTTAACTTGGCAATTCTGTTGACTCTATGGATATTAAATATGTAAATGATTACATCCACAAAGATCAAAGATGAATCATTTTTTTTTCTCCCTAGTCTGTTTCAAGTTTTTCCATAAAAAAAATTAGTTCAAAGAATCCATATTTTCTATTTCGCAGATAATGAAACTATAATATGTAATATGCATGGTTTTCCTCACGACGTGGTATAGTAAATACTAATCATTTTCAGTTGTTTTTTGAAACCTATTAAACAGACTTCAAATCATAATATCAGAAAACATTGATGTGGAGTCATCTATACGTCATGGAAAGGGAGAGCACAAAAGAACTTAGACCGATCTAAAAAAACCACTTTTGTCTCAAACAACTGTAGTTATAGTGCAGTACAAGGAGTTTTTTACTTCATGGATCTACAGTACAAGGAGTCTTTTACTTCATGGATCTACAAGAATAACAAGGCAAACACAAGTTTTATGACAAACAAAGATAATTTCCACGAATCAATCAACTACCTTAAACGTGAACAATGTAAGCAGTTTGCACGACAAACTTGTCATTACGATGGATTAAAAAAAATGTAAATGAAACAATGAACAACTAGTGATAACAAACACTCTCAAAGGAGATCATATGAGAGTATATTACACCATTTGTATCAACTTTATCTGTCAGCATCTATCATTATATTAAAAGATTAACCTTTTTACAAATTTAGAAACTTTTTCCCGCCAAAATCATTAAATATATCCTACATATAGTAATTGTCGGACAAATCTGAATAGGCACAAAAATCGACTCATTAATTGTGTAAAGATTTATTTCTCTTTTTCCTATTTTTTAGTTTATCAAAATCGTTGTTTGACAATAAATATTTGTTTTTCTTTTTCCTATTTTTAGTATATATCTACACGATCTTATCTCTTCTGTTACAAAATCTCATTCCATACGTCTCACGTGTTTAAAAAATCTCATCCTTTATCTATACAGATTTGAAAAAGTAAAATAAAATAGAAACCAATTCATAATTACTACTAGAAATCCATTATCTACAAGTATTTTCATCGGTCTAATTACTAATATTTTTATAAATATAATAAGCTAACCATACAAAAAAGTATAATAATAATTTTGAAATGGTGTGTAATCAAAATTTTTTATATTCTCTTATACAAAATAATTTTACATTGTTTGACCTCGAATCTTTAATTTATAATTACTAAGTATTGTTTATCCTCCTCTTTAATTTATAATTATTATTTTTCTTCCTCTTTTTAAATAGGATCAATAGTAGTTTCCACTTCCGCCATTAAGTGACTCAAACTCGAGGTCTATTTATAATATTGTTAATTTAATATTGTTCCCGTGCATCATAAGAGATACACACTAGTTCTTAGATCACACGAGTTCAGGTCAAAGAAACATAGATCAATCCAGGTTTAGCAAAACTACGGGAATCACAATCTTAAAGTGAACCAATGTCTTAAATAGAAACTGCATTTTTCACACATTCCAAGAACGCGGTAGAAAGAAACCAAGAGATGGTAAGAACATGACTAAAATTTCAGCATAAACAAACAATGAAGTACATAATGTTGTAGTCTATTATTTTTTTGCTTGGTCAGACAGTCTTGAGATCAAGTATCTTGTGTGACCTCAAGTAGAAAACATAGGAAGATAAAAAAGTATAATTGTTTCATGCTTAGCTCAGTACTAGTCTCCAGTTTAAATTATTAAAAAATGAGAGTACATTTCAATAGGATACTGCAACCAGTCACCTTATGCATCAAGCATGTTTATGAAAATTGCCAATAAGATCTATACAATATATCTTCACAGAAACTAGAATGAGGAGTTCACAACGTCAACTTATAAACTTTTGATGCACCCATGAGTGACAATAAATAAAGCACTTTGGTATTATTATGTTTCTTCTAAGATATCCAATGTGATTATGTACACACATTTA
>BKCP01007404.1:957537-968068 GCA_008636005.1 Striga asiatica
AATTGCATCAACGGACACTCGTCCCAACTCATCTGCATCCAGCTTTTCAATCAAAAATCCACACCATATTTAACACGAATGCACCCTAAATAAACAGACACACATAACTATAAACGCAATAGCAAAACACAAAAGCAATCAATACCTCTATTGGACTGTCTGTTTGGAACGCCATACCCCACTCCAAAATCCTCAGACTCTTTAACGGCCACATCCTCCGAATTCCGAAGACCATAACCGAACGAGCCCGAATTACCCATCTCAGAAGACGGTGTTTGCCACGTCGGATCACCATAAACAGAACCCCCACGGTAAAAATCCCCATAAGACCCCTCATACCCACTGCCAGATGCAGAAAAAGCCGACACAGAGCCCACACCCATCCCACTGTTCCTCCCAGACCCACCCGAACCAAAAGCATAGTTATTCTCCCCACCACCTCTATAACCCACGGTGCCTCCACCAACAGTCCCACCACTGTTATTAGAAGTTCCCCAGTTGGCATTCCTAAACACCCCAAATCCACCACTCCTCGAACCAAAATACGAGCCCGAGCCAGAATTACTCACTGCATTATTATTACCAAGCCCGCCATTCCCCCACACATTCCTCGACTGAGAGTTGAGGAAGGACTCACCACCCCTGCTGCTGTTGTGTGTACTGTTATATCCAATAGGAGTGTTGTACCTGCTCTGGGTACTGCTGAAATACGGGCTCATCACACGCCCTCCAAAACCGGGATTCAGGCCCTGATCCATGTTCACGCCTAACCCATAGGCAGGCGACCCGAATTGGGAGAACCCGGCCCGTGCATCGGCTAACGGGTTGTACCTGCCAAGCGAGCTCAGGTTGTACCCTTGAGGGTACAACCCTCCGAGGAAGCCACTCCCCCTGCTGAAGCCGTAGTTGTACCCAAGGAGCGGGCCGCGGGTGGGCCCGGGGGAGAGCTCCTTGGGGACAGCTCGCTTCACCTCGACCATTTTCCCGTTGAGCTCATGGAAGGTCTTGTGGAGCACCCTGTCGACGGCGTCCTCCGAGTCGTAGGTTATGAATCCGAAGCCCCTCGGCCTCTGGGTGTTGTGGTCGTACATGACCACGACGTCTGTTATGGTCCCAAACTGGGTGAAATAGTTCTTGAAGTCGCTCTCGGTGACTGTGGATGCTAATCCTCCCACGAAGATCTTTTTTGTCCGTCCGGGAACGGGCGATCCGTGGATGCTGCTGCTGCTGCTGTTTCTGTTGGTCAAGTTGTGGTCGTCTCTCGGGACAGCCTTTTTGGCTTCCACCTGAAAAAAGTGGATGATTCGTCAGGAACTCGACACAAATGAGATGATGTAGACCAGGAAAAGAAGTTCTTGTTGAATGTACAAGATTTTACAAGCAAAATTTATGCTCGACTTATCCAAATTGTAATCTGCATCTGGCAGACATTCGTTATCAACTACGTGTAGATATATAGTCAGTGATCTATGAATATGCAGCATCTTTTACGTGCAGACCAAAAAAGGCAGTCAAGTTATTGTTCTCAGCAACCATTTCAAGCGAATATATAAGCAATAGATCATCTAGAAATTTATCAAGTGGTTATTTTAACTTGGAATAGAAATAGAAGGAGAAATTGAAAAATGCAGCCATTTGCAAAAATGCGCGCTGATCTTCAAAAGATTTGGTTCTTTTGACTTGGAGCAGTTATATAAGTTCACGAATACGAAAAATGCGGCCTTTCGCAAAAAAGCACTATGATCCTCAAAGAGTTCGAACAGAAGCAACTTAAATGCTAATAATTTTCAGTTGTTTTTTGAAAGGCAGTCAACTTAAAGAGTTCGACCAGCATCTTTTAAGTACAGACCGAAAAAGACAGTTAAGTTATTGTTTTCAGTTTCAGCAACCATTTCAAGCAAATATATAAGCAATTGATCATCTAGAAATTTATCAAGCGGTTATTTTAACTTGGAATAGTAACAGAGGGAGAAGTTGAAAAATGCAGCCATTCGCAAAAATGCGCGCTAATCTTCAAAAGATTTGGTTCTTTTGACTTGGTGAAGATATACAAGTTCACGAATACGAAAAATGAAGCCTTTTGCAAAAATGCACTATGATCCTCAAAGAGTTCAACCATAATCAACTTACAGTGCGTCCATCTATCATGTGCTTCTCCTTGACCACTTTTTCTGCAACCACAGGGTCGGCAAAGACTATGAAACCGAACCCGCGGGCCCGTCCAGTGGTTCGGTCCCTCATGATCACTGCCTCCACCACCTCTCCGTAAGTCCCGAAATATTCTCTTAGGCGTTCCTCATTTGTGTCCCATGAAATCCCACCAACAAAAAGTTTACCTTGATCCGTCTCCATATTCCTGCCATTTCGGAACACACACAATTAACACGCAGTCCTTAACCAAGCACGAAAGCTTCTTAAATGAAGTAAACAAAAGGAAACAAAATCGGAGCAGTCTTGCACAACAAGCAAAAACGTTATTAAATTACAAAGAAAAGTGAATTTGCTGGCAGAATCCCGAAGAACTTTCTGATCAACTCAGAAGATTAGATGAATCGCACAGATTGCAGATAAATCCAGCTGAATCGCACAATTAAAGATGGCGTCCGACGATCAAAAGATAAATCGAATCTGATTGATGTGCAGAGAAAGCAAAAACATCAAAGGAACAACAAACCAAAATAGTATTATCAATCACACCTTTATCCTGTAAATCGGATAGAAACCAGTAGCGGGAGCCGATCAAAATACAGAGTTGAAAATGCTGGATTTATTACGAAATCATTGGATCCTTGATTCATCAATCGGGATTCAGCACACGGATCCCTGGAAAAATCACAATTTGCACAGATCAGACAGGCCCCCAAATCAAACAGAAAATCACAGCGAAATGGGAAATGTTCGAATTTTTTCCATTCTTTTGATTGAAATAAATGGCTCACCTGTGGAACGAGCAGATTGCAGATGAAATAAATTGATGAAAACGAAGAAGATTTAATGAGAGGAATACACATAAATGAAAACAGAGGGTATGCTCAGGCGCATCCTCTGTCTCCCTAACCTCTCTCCTCTTGGTTTCTCTTTCTTGATTATTCCACTCCTTTTTAAACCGAAATTTTTATCAAAAAGGAAAATGGAATTCCCTTAAATTATTAAATAAATTTTGATAAATTACGTAGAGAGAGAAGGGGAGGTGTTATGTGTATGTAAAAGTTGTATGTAAACGTGGGATTGTTAGGCAAAAATCTCTCTGGTTCAAGATGACAAGATATATTTGGAGGTAGATGACAGGTGGGGGTGAGCTTTACAGAACCATACTAGGTAATTCGCCTTTAGTTATTGCATACGTATTGTATTGACTATTGTAGGGAGCTATTTTTATCTTTTTACCTTTTATTTTATAAGCTTTTGGATTTTACTATGGTTTTGCAAAACTGATTATATTTACTAATCTAAAAGATTGCAATTTTTTAAAAAAATAAAATACAAAAAAATTAAGGAAAATTATAAAGTTTTCAATTACATAAATTTATCGCTATTTTATTTTATCTTTTTTTAAAAAAATAACTATCATATTTCAATTTTTAGAAATTATTCACGATGCAAATTTAATGTGGGATCTAGAAAAGTCTCTCTTTTTGAGGATGCGATTTTTTTTTTCTTGAGAGCTCGATTTCCTCTTTTGCTGACGAAAATTCATTTTCATAATCGATAACAGTTTCTCAGTATTCCCGAATTTGTATTTGTCCCCTCCCCCTATATGTGAGCTAGCAGGCTTCCGCGTTTTCAGTTTTTTCTTTTTGCATTTTTCCTTCCATTGTTTTGGGTTCGTGTTTGTGTATGTGCTTCCGCTAGATCTTCTACCTCTACCAAGTCTCTCTCACACTCCATGGAGGTGTAACTAACAATTAAGCTTGGTTCCTTCAAGCTTTCGAAAAAAGAGGCAGGAGTTATTCCAGTTGAACCAGGGGATATTCAAGTTAGTTCAGATGAATGCAATAGAAGTTTGTTCGGAAAAATTATAGGGTCGAAGCATGCGCTGTTGGAGTATACTGCAGAAACTTGGCTTTCTGATTACTCTAAATCTCATTTTGAATGAAATGTATGTCTTTGGTCAAGTTAGTGTACGTGGTTTATTTAGTCGTGCGAACATAGTTTCTTTATTTTACATTGTAGATAATGTGGTTCAATGTGTCGAACAGAGAGATCACATTATCGGTGCCTTGTGAAATATAAATAATTAATTCACAGTCTAGACAGAATTAAACCACATGTTAGGTAAAAGATTGTAGTGTGATTTAGATTCAATTGATCTTTAACTGATGAATTACACTAGTACTGTGTAAGTATTGAATGGACCTACGGTGGATAATATTATTTGAATACTGACCAAGTAAATAATCTAGACCTTAGTAATTGTTGCGTTCTCTTAACTCGTAAGACAATAAACGGGCACATGTATTCGGTACTTATTTATTTGATTTACTATGGGCGAGACCTATTTTATTGGGTCGACATACCCTGTATTTTGGTAAATAATGTCGACTGCATGATGTGTCGTTAAGATTGTTTACGATCACCGTGTCCTGGTTAGCTGAGTTGATGACGTCCCCGAAATAAGCTCAAGAAGGATTATTATGTCCACCCTGACCGACGGATTAATTTCCAACACAATAGATAATGAATTGAAAGGTATTATTTTCGGATCCTACGTGATAAAAAAAAAATTGATTAATTTTATTGTCAGTAATTAAGTTAATCAATGGACGTTATATCGTAATCATGGGGAGGTAAATCGAGTCATTTGTCAATAGACAAGTCAGAGACAAATTAATTGTAATTCGGAGCTAAATGGTAAGAGCAATAATGTTACTCTAGTAGAATGTTTTAGTATTTATTCAATTAGGAAAAAGAAATTAATTTATCTTCTATTATTTTCCTAATTAAAATTATATAATTTCTTCCAGAATATTACCAAGGATGGAAGACTTTGAGATCTTCTAGAAGGGGTAATTAAGTTGAAATGGATTAGAGCTTCTAGGAGGGAAGGGGTTGGAGGATTTTAGATTTTCTAATTCTACATTGAAAAACTCATATTTAGCACCTCCTTAGGGTTCCTATTGTGGCCTATAAATACACTAAGTTCTCTATCCTCCAACATTGATATTCTTTTAATTATTCTACACGCATGATCAGATTTTTTCATGAAAAATCACGCCTCATATTGTGTAGAAAAGAGAGTTCTTCTTTGATAAAAAGTTTCAGATAAAACCGAGAGGTCTTAGAAAAAGAAAAACGAGAGGCTTTGGGAAATCCAATTGGTCGCCAGCAATCTCCCCTACATTTTCTTCAACCGGATATTTGACCGTCATGTGGTACGTCGAAACCACTGCCTGGAAAGAATTTGTAACACCCTGCCTAAACTTACTAAAATCAGAGTAAATTTTTTGCGCTATAATGGAAAAACACTGATTTAGTTTTTGAAAACTCTAATTAACTTTTTCGAAAACACTTTAATCTAACTGCGGGATGCTACTCAACTTTAATCTAATTCTTTAATCTTTAATCTTTAATCTATTATGCATGCAGCCAAGTAAAATTCATTTTAGAATTAAGGCCATGAAAGTTGACTGAAATTACACATGCAGTCTGAAAATTCTCAAATACTGAAATACTAGTCTGAAATTCTGAAATACAGTTCAGGAAAAGCGGAAGCAAGTTCAAGTTCAACAAACACAACCAAGCAACATCAAAAGACAAATAATTCAAACATGCTCAAACAAATACATGACATATCATATCAAAATGTCTGCGATATGACCACCACCACATCTCGAGCTCACGCGCCACACGGGACTCCGTTACCTGGAAAATAGTTAGTGGGGAGGCGTGAGCATAAATGAATCAACGATGCTCCGCAGGAACCGACACTGAATATACATCACATTTATTGACAAATCATGAAATCAACATATATATAAATAAATTGGCAAACTATGGGACTAACGGACTATCCGGTAGTCATGTGCACACTTTTGGGGTCCCATCCCACAGAAATCCAGGAAAGGAACCAATCACCCCATCTGGACGTTAGACTTAGGACGGGTCCTAATCACCACACATCCAAGTCATAACTGAAATATGAAATCTTGACCAAGACGGGATCACTCATTTGTCTCGGTCCGTCAATTTAATCACATATAAACTTCAGACAGGATAAACAATTAAAAGCAATGAGATACACAGTACATGGGTCCCCACCTAGATGCTGGCAAATGCAAATGCTGAATAAAGTTGTGTAGCATGTGGAGGCTAGACTCTCCTCAAGCTACAAAATTTATGAGCGAAATACTCTAAGTACTGGGCTCAAAATAAAACTCGAATTTTATTATGTGATCTGTCTAAGTTCGCGCACTCGGTTTTAAAATAATTTTAGGGATTTACGAGCTGATTTTAAAAATTTATTGTCGTTGAGGCATACTAGAATTCTCTGAAATATTTCTAAGTCTGGAACTTTAGTCTGACTGAAATCTTAAATCTAACTGGATCTTAAATCTATCTAGATCTTCTATCTGACTGAAATATCTCGAACCTTTCGGACTGATTCGGCTGAACTAGAATTCCTTTGTGAACCGTTCGAACTGCCCAGACTGGTTTGACTGGACTGTAACTCTCTGCGAACCGTCCGGACTGTGCGGACTAGACTGGACCGGCGGCTCACTCGGAGACGGTCGATCATTGGCTTGACTATGTGCAACTCGACCTAACCGTAGTTCGGGTTCAGCGTAGAAACTCACGGGAACGCACGAACACAGTTGATACGGCTTTGCCGAAGCATGGATTTATAAACAGTGCCACGGTCACTGACGCGGAGGTGTGCTTGGACCACGGTTAACGAAAAACGGCGCGTTGATGGTAGATCGGACGGACTCGGTGCACGGCACGCACTCCATGGTTCGACTCGGACTCGGTGCACGGGAACACACTCCTTGGTTCGACTCGGACTCGGTGCACGGGAACGCACTCGGTGGTTCGGCTCCGACGGTCGGACGAGAGTCGTGCACGTGCGCGAGACGTCGAAACGCGTTAAGTATACGTGTTGCATAGAAAAAAATAAAAATAAAATAGTTTGCTATGAAAAAAATCTATTGCATAATGGATTAAAGTTACTACAATTTAAATTTAATTACCAAACAATTAATATTTCATTCATCTAGAATTATAATAAAGGAAAATAAATTTTATGGCTTAAACGTTAATTACTTATCGAACAATATGTAAAATAGTAAAATTTTACTAGCTAATTTAAAATTTTAGATATTTATAAGATTTATAAATAGTAAAATTTATATATTAAATAGAAAAAATTACAAATATATATATATATATAATTACTAGCTAATAGCATTTAATAAAACCTCTAAAATTTTTCCTCCATTTTCGGTTACAAAATTTATCATTAATGTTTTTTTTACTTCTCACATTAATACATCCTATTGAGTGTAATCATGTATTTTTCTATTATATTATATAATAATTAATGCTAATACCAACTAATAATAATTCACAATAAATATAAATTGCACAATTATAAACAATTTGTTTCAAGTTATTTATTTTAACATCAATATTATCTTTTTCTTTTGTATCTCATGAAAAAATTTCTTTAAAAATAATTAGTAAATTGTTTTAATAGCATAGTCAAACAACTTTAGAATCTTATAAACAATTGTTTTTGTGATGATAATAATAATAATAATAATAATAATGATAATAATAATAATAATAATAATCAAACTGCTATTATCTAATGATAATTAACAATTGTTTTTAATAATAAGCAATCATTAATTCATTTTTTCTAATGATTAAATTTTAAAAATGTAATATGCTCATTATCTAAAATTTTAATATTAAATTCTCAAACATTACTTATTATATTTTATGTACATCTGTGCATGTGCACAAGATATTTACTAGTATAAATTTAAAATAATAAAAATAGTCAAATGAACTTTATATTATTACTGGCTTGATATGTTGTATCTGATAAAATTAACATATTATCTTGAATAATTGAATATATTTAAATAATAAAATATTATAGTATATTCGGTGAATGACACACGTATCAACAATAGTTCTCTTTGAACGAAATTCGTATTAATGTAATTACTAGTACAACACCCATGTATTACATGGGTGGGGACAGTGCCTCATTTCGAACCGTTCATAATTGATTGATAAAAGTGGGATCAGTATATAGACAAGTCAAATCCAGGACCGTCCCGGACCGCGCCCCTATAATAAATAATCAACATATTTATAGATAATCCAAACCTAATAACGAAACATGTAAATTTGCCACATAGGATCCCGAAGCATGCGAGCCTGCCACATAGGCTCAGCGCGTTCTGAATTAATATATATAAGAATTAATATATATAAGGGAGATTTCTCGTAGTCGCGTTTATTCGCATAATCAATTGTCGAACGAAACACTTGTCGCAATTTAAGCTGCATCCCCTCATCGCCATATTTCAGACTTTGGACCTCCTTTTCCCGTGTGTTCCTCGCCAAACTTTAACTTTCGTTCTCCTCCTCTGCCGTTTTAACTTCACTCAATCGATTCCTGTTCCGAAAATGGCAGGTTAATTCGTTTTTTTTTTCTTTTTTTTTTCTTTTCTCTCTCTCTCTCTCACTCTCTCTTCTTTTACTTTCTAATTGTATTGATCATTCGTTCGCTAAAACATTTTGATATCCATCTGGTTGCAATTTAACTGTGGGGATGTAGTGCTGTTGAGAATTGGACTCTCTAAATCCATTCGAATTTTAGGGATGCATTTTTCCACAATGGTTGGTTCAGTGATGTGTTGGATGTTGTAATTGGTCCAGTTAAACGTTATATAATGCTTCTTTATTTTAGTTTAGCTACTTGGTACAGGTAAATTTAGCTGTTATATTCTCGTTAATTAGGATGGATGAACTGGAAAAGTAAGATACAAACACGGACATTGACGGGATGGTTTCTTGTTTTCTTTCGCTTAGACAATCTGGAGTTGAATTTCACATGTGCTTGTGTGTTGGTCCATATGGAGTTCAAATTTGGATGTAAATTTTTTTAATGTGTTTGGGTACGGATTGTTTATTTGAATGTCACAGGTTAGAATTCTCTTGAATGTTAAAAAATAAATTGCGTCCTGGTGTTACTTATCTCAGGGAAAAACGTTACTTTTGAAAGTGGGATTTTATAACATCGCTATTTATTATAAATATTTTTGCAGATGCCAGCTTTGCATTCAAGAGTTGTGTATTTACTGTTAAAAGTGTTAGTCACATGAGATGTCCAATTTGTGTCAGTTAAACCAGATGAGATGCCATTTTATTTCCTAACCGACTGAAGTTCCCCATAATTAACTAAATTCCTTGACGAATGGAGTATCTTGATTTTTAAGTGCTGCTAATCTTGATCAGTAGAATTCTGAATCATATTTATCATGTATTTTGTCATTCTCCTTCTGGACTATTGACAAATTCAAATAAGAGATAGTGAAATAGTGAAATGATATATTGTCTCTAAAGATCGAGTTTTTTAGTGTTTTCCTTATTGCTCATCCTCATCCGTTTTCCCAGTTCTTCATATACGTATGTGTGTGTGTGTGTGATTGTGTTCCAGTTTTGAATTTATTTCAGGTTGCGCCATTGGTTTTGCATTTTTCATTGTGATTATTATCTTCATTTAGTCTTAAAAAGGTGGTTAAAGAATACTCTTGTTTATAATAACTAATCTGAGATTTCTTCATTGATGTAGTGGTTAGTTTGGAGCCGATTGATATAAGTGTTCTATGATTGTTGAACCTGTAGTTTATGAGGAGTTAGAGGCTTTAGATATGAAACATCAACAATAAGGTCCACCGAAATTTTGCACCTGAAGATAGTTAACGAGAAATAGTTTTTTCTCTTTCCTTCTCTCAAACGAGCAGTGTTATAACAGTCAGACGTTTTGTGTAATTCAAAGTTGGCTATCTTGTGTAACTATGTTATAGAATTTTCCATTGACTGATAACAACTATTTGTCAAAGACTGATAAAAATTCAAGCTTTTAATGAGGTTCCTATCAGTGACAAACATAATGATGGTGAGAATTTTCAATTGTCATGCAGCAGTGTCAAGCAAGGTTGTCCAACATGTACTGGTAGCACATTGCTGCCAGCAGGATAGGCAGTTAAGCACTCAATACCAAAAGGATTGTTGTACCCCTAATAGGCTTAACTTACTTCCCCACATAAGGAGGAAGTTGGCATGGACTCAAATCTCCACCATGCAATTGCACACATTCTCAAAATTTAACCGAGGGATTGTTTACTGCAATGGTCTGTTCTAGACTCTTATTACTCAGGTCGATATTTGTTTAAGCCTTACAGCCCTTGCCCTTCCTGGTCCTGACCTTTGGAATGCTTTAGTGATCTAACCATTTGATTTGTGCTTCTGTATTCTTATTCTTGTTCTCATTCATTTATCTTCTTTTCCTTTT